>JANAVB010040817.1:14472116-14679616 GCA_029216955.1 Iris pallida | reverse complement strand
GCGACTAAAAAGCAACGGCTCGCGACAACCAAGCGACGGATTATCCGTCGCTAACTGGAGAATTTTAATTTAGTGACGGACGACGACAACCAAGCGAAGGATAATCCGTCGATTAGGTTCTGGAAATATCAAAGATTTCCAGAGCCTTAGCGACGGATAAGCCGTTGCCAATCCGTCGCTGGTTTGCGACTACGTGCGACGGAATAGCGACAGAGGTAGCGTATTAGAAACCCTATGATACACGTTCACCGACAAGTTGTCGACGGATTACCGACGGATTGACCCCGTCGGTAAGACGATGTATTACTAAATTTCTGATACTTGATTTGATGGAAACCCGTCGGCAAGTCGTCGCTAATTGTACGAATATGGCAGCCGGAAATTCGTTGCTCAGTCGTCGCTTGGCGACAACTTGGCGACGGATTATTTTTAGCGACGAGTCATATCCCGACGGATGTATTTGACCCAAATTCGTCGGCAAACCGTCGGTAATCTGATTTACCGACGGGTTGGCGACGGATTATGGCCGTCGCTAAAACGTTGAATTTTGGTAGTGCCTTAACATGGTATCCTAATACTTTACCCTTGCATCTTGATACTAAACTTTGTTATCTTGATGCCTTAACTAGAAGGTAACAGAAATACCGTACCTTACCCTTGTAGTATCTCATTACCTTGAGATACTAGCTAGTATCCTAAGATACCACTATGGTAT
Organism: Iris pallida; assembly: GCA_029216955.1. Taxonomy (NCBI): domain Eukaryota; kingdom Viridiplantae; phylum Streptophyta; class Magnoliopsida; order Asparagales; family Iridaceae; genus Iris; species Iris pallida. The sequence continues at coordinate 14,678,901 of JANAVB010040817.1, read as the reverse complement.
CTCAAGATACACCCTAGTTTTTATATGTATCCTATATTTCAATAACCCACTCCACTCTAAATAACTACTAACAAGCTAATACTAACCACTAACATTCTACAATACCTTACTAACACATCACTCTCTAAGGTATGCTAACATACCTTAACTACACTAACATCTAACATCTCATTAACCCTCTCTTTGAACCTCACTTAGAGACACACACACATAAACATAGATATATAAGGTATATATAGGGGGTTATATAGGGTTTACATTGGGGGTTAAAGAAGAGGAAAAATGGGGGTCATGGGGATGCTAACAGTAGCCCCAAGCTGCTGGAATTAACAGTAGCTGCTGTTGCCTTTGGGAGACAGTAGCCCTGGCTGCTATTGCTGCTTATGTGGGCTATTTTGCTGTTGTAAACAGCAGCCTCCCCCCTTCATCTCCTCATCTATTCTCTTCAACTAACCCTTATCCTCTACTTATCCCTCAACTCTCTCTCACTCTCTTCACATAACACAATACACACACTAATACGAACACACACACTAAAAACTAAACTCACATACCAACCCACATTCACACACACTCTCTAATATGTAACACAAAACAAATCCTTCTCCCCTCTCCTAACACAAACACCAACCACCATACATCATTCAACACCCACTCAACACACTACAACCCATACCTACAACACCACAACATATCCAAAACACATGTAAACATATACATCTATATTCAAAATAGTCCACGATGCAAAATAACACAAAATTGACACGTAGAGGCCAAAATGAGACTTGTAGGCTCAACCACTTGGATTCAACAATGGGCATACAAATGAAACTCACTCTAGCCATCCTAACTAACATTATTACACTCTCTAACATGTCTAAAACTAAAATTAGAATACATTAAAACCTATTAGACATTAAGTTAAACACATGGAGTGTCTCCTCTTGGAAACTCTCCATGGGGACACCAAAACTACCCCAACTTTCTAGAGAGGACTCATGAGAGCCTCAAATCTATACTAATGGTGGTTTATGCATGGGGCTGGTCCTAATGAATGCAATCTATTTAAAATGGAAAGGAAATCAATTTAGAGAGATGGTTATACCTATTGGGAGTTGGATCCCAATGATACTCTCAATCGGACACATCTCTAATACAAAAACTCCCCCAAATTGGTCACCCTTATTTACTCCTTGCTTCCAAGCCTTGCTAGCACTTTCTCCTTGGTAGATTAGGTGGAATGAAGGGAGATTGGATTGGTTTGGGAGATCAAAACGTAGAGGGAAGCTCTCAAGTTTTGGGGAAGAACTAAATTAGAAAAAAAGGAGGCAACTAACAAATGAAAGAGAGAGAGAGACTCCAACCCTAAGTGGCCGGCCACCATATGCCTCTTTCTTCCCATTTTGAAATGTCCATTATGCCCCTCTTAGGTGTCCTTTTGGTCAACTTAATTCATGTGAGAGTTTGGGGTCAAAAGGGTCAAGTTCTAATCTCCTAATGAACCATTTAAGTCATGTGGTATTAGCCTAATTACACTAGACTAATTAGTGGGATATGTGGGCCATGTCTAACTAATATTTGGGTCCCGACTAGAGTAAGCTACTCGGGTCTCCGATACAAGTCGGAACGAGATAAAATTCGAACCCGACTTAACTAATCCCCAAATAATAATATTAATAAATAAATAATTACAAAATATCAAAAAATGACAAATGACTATTTTTCCCTCATTTGTGAAAACTGGGAGTGACAAATCTACCCTCCTTAAAAAATTTGTCCTCGAAATTAAAACAAACCAATCACAGGAAATACAGGCAGAAACAAAAGAACAGATACCTCAAGGCTCGAAGAGATAAGGGAAACGCTCCCGCATGTCATCCTCCCTCTCCCAGGTATACTCACCTGGAGAGTGGTGCCTCCATGCAACACGAACTAAGGGTATAACCTGGTTCCGGAGCACCTTTTCCCGACGATCTAGAATCTCCATGGGCTGTTCTGGATAGTTGAGAGTAGGTCCCACCCCTGTCATTGAATGATCCAATACATGGCTAGGATCTACAACGTACCACCTCATCTACGACACATGGAACATGCTATGCACTCCCTCGAGCGTAGGTGACAAATCTAGTTGATAAGCTACTGCGTCGATCCTTTCAAGGATAGTGAAAGGCCCGATGTAGCGCGGACTAAGCTTCCCACCTCGGCCAAAGCGAATCGTGCCACGTATCGGGGAAATCTTCAGGAATACCAAATCACTACCCTAGATGTAAAATAAAACTTAGCACACAAAACCAAAGAAACAAACACAAACAAGCACAACAGGAAACTGAAACTAACCTCGAACTCTAACGGTCTCTGGTGCCTATCGGCCCAATGCCGCTGTCTATCCAGAGCCACCCGAAGTCTGTTTCTAATCAGTCTAACCTTCTCGACCGCATCCACTACCATCTCCGGCCCCAGTATCATCCTCTCTCCGACATCATTCCAGTACAGAGGAGTGCGACATCTTCGTCCGTATAGAACCTCAAATGGTGACATCTATATACTAGCCTGGTAGCTGTTGTTGTAAGCAAACTCTACCAAGTGAAGATGTTCCTCCTAAGAACCCCCGAGGTCTAATACACAAGTGCGAAGTATATCCTCAAGAGTCTGGATAGTCCTCTCTGATTGCCCGTCTATTTGAGGGTGGTAAGCGGTACTAAACTTGAGCTGGGTGCCCAAACTAATATGCAAACTCCTCTATAAGTGGGAAGTGAAACGACTATCCCGATCTGAGACTATTATCACTGGAACTCCATACAATCTGACTATCTAACGCATGTACAGCCCTGCCAGCTTCTCCATAAATAGACCTACTTTGAAAGGCAAGAAGTGGGCCGATTTGGTCAATCGATCAACAATGACCCAAATTGCATCTTTTCCTCAGGAGATCGTGGAAGTCCGGACACAAAGTCCATGGTGATGTGCTCCCACTTCCACTTAGGAATGGGTAGTAGCTGTAGCAACCCACCTGGCGTCTGCCTCCTGGCCTTTACCTGCTGACACACTAGACAGCGAAATACAAACTGAGCTACCTCTCACTTCATGTTGTACCACCATATGTGCTCTCTCAGATCTCTGTACATCTTGTTGGCTCCAAGATGCATAGAGTACTGAGAGTGATGCGCTTCCTGAAGAACCTCTTTCCGAAGCTCTCTACTCGGAACGCACAGTTTAGCACCGTGCCTTAGCGACCCATCTTCGGCTATAAAGAAATCGTCGAGCAAACCTGCCCGCACCTACTCCCTGATGTTCCTAAGGATAACGTCATCATACTGTGCTGATCTGACTCTGTCCATCAACTCAGACTGAATCTGTAAGCCCCACATCTGAATCTCTATGCCCAGAACAATTACCTCAATACCCAAACTATCCAGATTGGCCTAAAGATGACGATCTGCCGTCAAGTACATAGCGACTGGATCCCTGCTCAAGGCATCTGCAACTACATTGGCCTTGCCTAGATGGTACTACAACGAGATATCGAAGTCCTTCATCAGCTCAAACCACCGTCTCTGCCGCATGTTCAGCTCCTTCTGTGTGAACACGTACTTCAAGCTCTTGTGATCCATGAAGATCTCAACTTGCTCTCCGGACAAGTAGTGCTTCCATAACTTCAAAGAAAAGATAACATCGGCCAACTCTTGATCGTGAGTAGGATAGTTCTTCTCATAAGGACGTAACTGCCTAGATGCATCGGCAATTACCTTCCCGTGCTGCTGAAGAACGCAACCCAAACCCTTCCCAGAAGCGTCGCTGTAGATCGTGAAACCACCAGTCCCAGATGGCAATGTTAAGATCAGAGCTGAGGTCAACCTTTTCTCCAGCTTATCAAAAGCAGCCTGACACTCCTCAGTCCAGACGAACTCCGCATCCTTCCTGGTGAGTCTAGTCATCGGCTCTGTAATTCAGGAGAAGTCCTGAACAAACTTCAGATAGTAGCCTGCTTGACCCAGAAAGCTCTGAATCTCGGCAACTGAACTGGGTGTAAACTAAGACTTCACGGCTGAAATCTTCTTCGGGTCCACTGAGATCCCGTGCTCGATCACAATATGACCTAAGAACTCCACCTGTCTTTGGAAGAACTCGCACTTCGAAAGCTTTCCGTACAACTGCTTCTTCCTCAGAGTCTCGAGCATAATCTGCAGATGCTCCTCGTACTCCTCCGGTGTCTTCGAGTAGACCAAAATATTATCTATGAAGACCACCACGAACTTGTCAAGGTATTAATGGAATATCTTATTCATCAAGTTTATGAATACTGCTGGGCCGTTGGTCAACCCAAATGGCATGACAGTGAACTCGTACTGGCCTATCGAGTCCAAAAAGTCATTTTCGGAATGTTCTCCCCCTTCACCTTCAGCTGATGGTAACCAGACCTCAAGTCTATCTTCGAAAACACCTTCGTGCCGCTCAACTGATCGAACAAGTCATCAATCCTCGGCAACAGGTACTTGTTCTTGATAGTGAGGTTGTTGGGCGCTCTGTAGTTAATACACAAATGTACCGTACCATCTGTTTTCGGTATAAACAGAACTGGTGTGCCCCAAGGTGATGAACTGAATTTGATGAAACCTGTCCTGTAGCTCGTCAACTTGCTTCTTCAGCTCTGCCAACTCACTGTTGTTGACCCTATAGACGTGCTGTGAAATAGGCTCAGCGTCCGGCACTAAGTCTATAGAGAACTCAACATCTCTGTCTGGCGGTATCCTAGGCAACTCCTCGGGAAATACATCCAAGAACTCTGCTATCAATGGATATGGCAATTCCTGCCCCGCCAACAAAGCTCTGCAGAACCCATCTACCAGCTCAGCTACTCTTCTAGCAAACTCAAACTCTGGCTCTCCCGGCGGTCTAAACAAAACTCTGCCTCCTCTACAGTCTATACTAGCATGGTGCCTGCTCAACTAATTAATACCGAGTACCATATCGTAGCTCGGAAGTGGCCTTACGAGCAGACACACACTCAAATCCCAACCTCCCAGTATAACTCTTCGTCCCTTGCAAATATTATTGACTAAGATAATGCCTCCCCCGGTCATAATCTTGCAAGTCCTATCCAGATATTGAGCAATAATGTTGTGTCTAAGAGCAAAAGAAACAAACACAAACTGTGCGTAGCACCAGAGTCAAACAAAGCTAAAGCAGAAAAAGAATTGAGTAGAACAGAACCTGCCACTACATCTCCCAATGGCTCAGACTCCTCAGCTGCCAGTACAAATGCTCTGCACTGCGGTGCTCCCCTCTGATGAAGGACAAAATGCTGCTGCTGCGTCTGAAGTGGCGGACCCTTCTGCTGAACTGGAGGTCCAGCTGGAGCCCTAGCATGTGGTGCTCGGTCCTGACCTCCTCAGCCTTTACGACCAAGAAAATCCTTCAGCTGGTGGTCGTTCGCTCCACAATACCGAAAAGTGCCCAACCTCTTCCGACAGACCTCTCGATTGTGTCCCGACTTCCCACAGAAGCCATACTGAGTGGCCAGTCTCTGCCCCTGATGATGCACACGTACTGGTGCTTGATGCTGCTGAAACTGAGGCTGCTGCTGAAACTTCCTCTGCTGATTGAGAGGGCGCTTAGCCGGCCTCGTACTAGAACTAGCCCCCAAAGCATCATTGTTCCTCTTGGGTGTCAGACCGTAGTCCTCCTCTGCAATCGAGCGTCCATCAGAATCTGCTCAAATGTTGTATCGCGATGCCCAGAAGTGCGAGGGAGAACTACGTGAATCAGGTCCCTCCTAAACTTGGGGGCCTTCTCTCCCTCATCCTGAACTATCCTTGGAGCGAATCGGCTCAGACGAAAGAAGTCCTCCGTATACTCGTCCACAAACGAGTTCCCCTCTACCAGTCCTGTAAACTGGCCCTCCAGCACGCTAAGAGTTACATCAGGATAGAACTTCTCCTTAAATAGCTTCCGAAAGTTCTCCCAGGTCAACCCTCTGACTGATGCACGAGGATCCGTGTGGTACCATATCAAGGCGATATCAAAGAACTGACACATCGCAGCTGACACCCACAGCCTCTTGAAAGCTCTGCTAGCTCCAAGCTCTGCTCAACGTCCTCTAGCCAGTCATCGACATAAAGGATTCCCTCAGTTCCCTTGAACTCCCGGGGGACCATCTTTTTAAAATCCAGCACTGATCCAGGCCTCGACTGCTGTTGATGCGGCTCCTGGGCCGGAGCGCCCTGAACCGGAGTTGCAGCCACCTTCTCAACTGCTGCCAGTGCCAACTGATTAGCGTTCTCTATGCTCTGCCTCAGAACCTCTGCAGGATGATGTGATGCCTCTACCTGTGCTCGTTCTGCCTCCATCATCTGCTGGAGGAGCGTAAACATCTGTATAATGTCTGTCGGCAGTGCAGGTGGAGGTGGAAGAGTCTCTGGCACGACGATACTAGGCCTCTGAATCTGCTGCAAAAGACCCCCAGGTGCTGCTGCCTCTCCCTCCACTCTAACTAACTACTAACAAGCTAATGCTAACCACTAAGATACTACAATATCTTACTAACATATCACTCTATAAGGTATCCTAACATACCTTAACTACACTAACATCTAACATCTTATTAACCCTCTCTTTGAACCTCACTTAGAGACACATACTGTAACACTCACTTTTCTAAAATGAGGGTAATTTTAAACTTTTATAAAATTTTATTATTTAATAATAGGATTTATGATTTATGGGGATTTTTAATTAATTTAACACTATTTAAAATTGGTGAATTATAATTTTGATGTGTTAGCTAGTGAACCCTAGAACTGTTGAGCCTAGAGACTAACCATCACCATGGAGACCTAACCATGTGATTAGAATGACCATTTACAACTTTTTAGGCTAAGGGTATTTTGGTCATTTTGTGACGTTTGAATTATTTAGAATTTTGATTAATTGGTAAATTTTAGATTATTTTAATAATATTTAAATTGATGTATTGTAATTTTGGTCATTTTCCATATTATAATATTTTAGGAATTTTTATATTTTAATATTGATTTTACGGGATTTGTTTAGTTGGGTTTGAGTTTCGTTTCGTTCCGACTTGTGTTAGTGACCCGGGTAGCTTAGACTCTAGAGGGAACCCCATGATTAGTTAGTCATGGTCCACAAACCCCAATAATTAAGTTAGTAAGTTTAGACTAATCCTACTTGTTAGATTGGTTAAGTTAGAGTCTTAAATTTAATCCTTTTGATCCCAAACTTGAACCTAACTTAAAATTAACCAAAAAGACTAGTTGAGGCCTTATTAGGCTTTCCTCCAAGGTCCAAATAGAGTTTAATGGCAGCCACTATTGGTAGGCTAGTCTCCCTTTCTTTCATTTCATTCAATCTTGCCTCTTTTCCTTCACAAAGTATTTTTCCCCAAATTAGAGAGCATCCCTCTTTGATTTGATCTCCAAATCCTTACATCCCTCCACCAAAACTTCCATCCAACCTTCTCGTACTACCAAAGGAGGGTGCTAGCAAAGATTTAGAGCAAAGTAAAAGGAGGAGTGTCCTTTTGGAAGATTTTCGTGTCGAAGCCGTGTCCTCGGGAGTATCATTGGTATTCCACTCCTAATAGGTAAAACTAACCCTCTAAATTGATTTTCTATGCATATTAGTTAGTTTTGAATCCATAGGATCCACCCCCATGCATGTACCCACTTTAGATTCAAGTTTGAGGCCATTTGGGGCTCTCTAGAGCAAGTTAGAATTGTGTCTTGTGTCCTACTTATTAGATCTCAAATTAGGACACCTCATGTGTTTGGTTTAATGTCTAATAGGTTTAATTATGTTTTAATTTCAGTTTTAAACATATTAGAGGATGGATTGATGTTAGTTAGGATGGTTAGAATGAGTTTCATTTGGATACCCATTGTTAGATCTAAGTGGTTTAGTCTACATTTCATATATTTTAGCCTCAACTAGTCATTTTAGTATCTCTTTATATAATGGACTATTTTGTATATATATAATAGGTATGTTAGATATATTTCATATATTTAAAAGTATGTGGATATGTTGTTAGTGGTTTGCTTGTGTTAGAGGAGAGGGGAGTGTGGTTTGATGTGTGTCTTAAGTGGTGTGGAGAGTGAGATGTCTTTCTTTTGTCCAAACAACCCAAAATTGTCATAATATTCATCCACGTTTTTAGTAGCCATAACAACTTAGAAATATCTTAACTTTTAGCTTAGAACTCCGATTAATCTCCCCTTTTTTAAAAGAACCGTATCGAAGTTAGCTTTCGAAATATATATATTAATAGGTCAAATGCATTCTAGAACATTCTGTAAAACTGTTTAAGTGTCAGCTGTCCGAAAGACGAACGCGTTTCGGTGTTTTTGCGATTCTGGGAGCTTCCGGACTCGAAAATACGATCCGTTTGATGTTTCGGAAAGCTAACACAAAGGGATATGACATATTTTAATCCTAGAATTTAGTGAAGGCCCAATTGGTACAATATTGATTTTAAGTAGAAGACGGACTATACGACATAGGCATTTTGTGTAACCTATGAGCCTATGTAGTATGGATATTAAATGAATGCAGGTATCATAGGTAGTCGAGTATATGTATGATATAGTACATATATATATTATTGTTAAGTTATATATGTAAGTATGTTTGTTAGATGTTGGTTAGTAGAGGGTTATTTATGTTAGAGTTTGCTATATGTTAGTGTAAGTTATATTTGTTAGTATAAGTGTTAGTTAGATAGTAGAGGTTAGTATTTTGTTAGATATTTGATATGTTGTTAGATAGTTTTATGTTAGATATCTAGTATGTTAGATATTGATATGTTAGTAGGTTATGTTAGTTCTCGATATTGGTATATTAGCAAGTTAGTCTCTATAGATTATATGTTAGATATTAGTTAAGATGTTATGTTAGTACATTAGATAGTTAGTTAATTAGATATTTGAGGGGTATCTTGGTATCTCATGATACCAAGTTAGTATCTTAAGGTAAATATGAATTACCTTTACCATCAAGGTAAATGATTAGTTTACCTTATGACCAAGGTATTGATTTTGGGATGCCAATATGACCAAGATTGATATGGTATATTATTGAACCATGATACTCTAACAATCTTTTTAAGCTAGAAACATAGGTGTAAGTTCCAAAACCTTAGAAGTTGACCTGGATTTGACCAAATAAGCCTCTATGAGAATGTTAACTAGAGTTTGACCAAACCCTAGACAGCTGACTTAGTTAGCTTAGAAGTTAACCTAGTTTGATTAGAAGGTTGACCAAAGTTGACCAAGAGTTAACTTTGACCCAGATTGACTAGAATTGACTAACCTAGATTATTTTGACCATGGTTGATCATATCCTAGATACTTTGACCTAGTTTGACTTTATAGTTGACCATAGTTTACTAGAGTTGACTTTAACCTAGATTGACTTAGAATTGTGTAGATTGTATTGTCAATTTCAATTACTACATTTTAGATTACATCATAACCTGTGTGCTCTCTTTAGAACTCAGTTACATCAGTTTGGACATCTATTTTCATAGTTACTCAGGATTTTTGGCGAGTACTTTCTCTGATCATTTTATACTTGCTAGGACTTATAATCATGTTCTAGATTACTTTACTTGATGCTGACACTTGTTATCATAGATTAGTACTATATGGATCTTTCATGCGATATTATCCCCTCATAGGATACATCGGGTATTTCGTGTTCGTATACTTTATCATGGGCATCGTGTACTCCTTGTGTTCGTGTTATTCGTGTATAAATCGTGTGAAATCGTGTACTCTCATGTGCTCACATGATCTTCGTGTACAAACTATACTTCATCTACAATAACATAACTTGACTAGATCCTTGTGTATTGATTGGGGACGGGGGAGTAGAAGTGATTATGTGATCATTCTCATAGTTTACTCGTGTACAACCTCTGTAGATTACTCGTGTACAACATCGTTCCGTTTATATGACCATCTTGTGCTCTGAATCACTAGTCACTTATAATTCTTACTTATCGTGTATATATTTCCAATTTACAAGTATCTCTCTTGTTTCATATACATCTTCTTACAGTTCATGTATCTTACTTTTTTGCATGCTTTACATTTTCTGCCATGATATGAACTGCGTGAGATGTATTGTACTCGTTCCTGTTCTGACTGGACCTGTTAAAAATATTATAGATGCTTGCCCCGAGGATACTTGCCCTACTTATTATAAACCAGGAGATGGCTTAGCTATCTTTGGCCTGACACTCAGGAGTGATAGGGAGACTAGATAGTGGACTTGGTTTAGTTTCCATGTTTTAGAACTTGAATTGTAATAAGTTGAGATAATGTTTTGTTTTGAGATTGTTTGAGATTAGTATTATTTTGTAGTCAGTTTTATTTTTGTTATTTAGTCTTAGTTATAAACTTCTGTGTCATCTTATCATGCTTAGACTGTAATTGAGATTTTAGTATATCTATACTTGTCATCCGTTCGGAGTTGAGATTTGACAAATACATTATATAATTGCGTGAGTTGTTGATTAGATAGTGACCTAAAATAACGTTCTACCGTCGACACTACGGAGTAGACTGGACGTACCCACTTCTCGTGCCTATACACTGGCTGGGTGCGGATCGTGACACATTTTTAGTGGTGGCCCATGCAGGTCGAAAGTCGCATTAGTGCGATGTCGTGGTAGTGCAATGATTAGTTGTACTGCTGCGTGCCTGCGATAGGAACTAAGGAATAGGCTTTAGCAGAGAGCTTACTCAATCACAGTTAGGATTACTTGAAAAGATTCATGGGATGACCCTTGAGAATCTCATTATAAACTATCTCAAATTCGATTCCGACAGTTTCTGTCTACTTTCTTGTTCATCGTTGAATTTGATTCTTGGTATTCATTATTGACTTGATTTTCTACCAAGATGAACTTTATGGGCTAGGTTGCCTCAGTCATGGAATCTAGAGTCTTCTACAGTCTTATTAGCTGGTTGGCGATGTGGTAGAGTCTGATTTTGGTTGTATTTCTCGGGTGTGGGAATTTAAGGTTTTCGTAGCCAAACTAACGACAATGCAAAAATTTTAAGTACCATAATTCTAGAAGTATGTACCTTAGTTACGAAATCTATGAATTATCATTATTGTACTTATTGGAGTAATAAGAATTCTGGTAACATGGTTCTGAATAGACGGAGATGATTAGCAGGTTCCAAAATAGATGCCATATAGATGGTGCCCTACTATGATGGAGTAGAATATTAGTGTGGATATTACTTGAGTATCATGGATTAGATAGAGGAAGTTAGGCCACCTATAGCGTAGCACCATGCCCCGAACCATCAGAGGGATATACCCCAAAGGGGCAGGGCTTTTGTACTGACGGTCGTGGAGACCGACGCTGCGGGTGACGAGTTAGCAGGTCTGTCCTTCCTGTCCTTCTTTTCCATCTTGTTGTGTGATTCCATTAGTACCTGTCAGGATGTATTGTGCTGTGATAGATAGTATAGTGACCCTGTTCGAGACTATGAAATCATGACCATTAGGACCATGTTGGTGAGCTTTTAGATAGAATTTTCTAGACCTTGATTGTTGGGGGGTTGACCTAGAAGGAGTATCATGATAGACAAACCATATTATTATCAGACTGTATCTTGGGAAGGTTTTGAACATATCATCTCTACCTTCTGTTTCAGTCTTTCAAATTAAATAAATTGTTTCCCATCATCAATTAACTTAAGAGTAGGGACAACTTCAGATAACTAGTCTAATTCTTTGTAGAACTTCATTAGTTATAACTCTTTCATAGTATAATGGTTTGATAGCTTGTATTAGGACTTATTCCTAGGTATGGTAGTCTAGTTGACGTTAGACTAGTAACCCTTTATAGTTAAATCTCTGTTGATTTTGACTATCAGTTTCATATAGGATGTTAGTCTGCTCAGGAGGTAGTGACCCCTCCGGCTCACTAGAAGGATAGTAGGATATATTGATGGTTAGAACAGTGATATTTTGTAGGTGTACTTTAGAAACAACAAGGATATTCGAGGTCGGTTTGTTTTTGTGGACTTGAATAATTTTAGGTTATTGATTCTCGAGATATTTCACTTAAGATTGTGATGCTAAATTTAGGAATTTAGAAATGGAGAAGAGAATGTAACTACGAAGCGATGGTGATACCAAAATTGAAGAAGATGTTGGTAAGATGACAGAGTGAACACAAGGATTTTGGGTTATGAGAAAATTTAAAGATTTTGTGGAGGTTTTAAAATTTAAGAAGAATAATATTTGAAGGTATACGTGAAGGAAGTACGAAGGTCATTTTTATGATAAAGAATAAGTTCCTGTATGACATAGTAGTATTAGCTTCAATAAATTCGAGGACATTGATTTGAACAAGTTTGAGGATTTCATAGACTTTGATCTAGAGATTTTGGGTCCATGTTAGGACAAGGTGTAGGAATTTAAATTTTTGGGATGATTAAGTAGATAAGGGAGAGTAAGATCGGAAAAAAGGAATAAGAGTTTTAACATGAGCATGATTCATGAGAAATGCCTTGGGAATTTAGGCCTTGCTTCTAGGAGGGAGTTTTAGTCACCAGACCTAATTTGAGGTGAGTTTTCGACCTAGGCTTTAGCATGTCTTTTGTGATATTTGTTACACTCTTGCTTGTATGTTTTGATACCTTGTAATTGCCTTGTGCTGTAGTATGGCTAGTATAGCTAGATAAGACCTCAGACTGATATTGCCTGCCATGACCCTCTATGTTATTCTTTTAAATTGCATGATTTATATGAGCTTCTAAGACCATGATTGTTGGGGACGAGACTCTAGGAGGAGTACGACCATCTTAATTTCAAAGACGAAATTTTCTAAGGAGGGTAGACTTGTAACATCCACTTTTCTAAAATGAGGATAATTTTGGAATTTTGTAAAATTTTATTACTTAATAATAGGACTTATAATTTATGGGAATTTTAATTAATTTAATACTATTTAAAATTGTGAATTATAATTTTGATGTGTTAGCTAGTGAACCCTAGAACTGTTGAGCCTAAAGACTAACCATGACCATGGGGACCTAACCATGTGATTAGAATGACTATTTACAACTTTTTAGGCTAAGGATATTTTGGTCATTTTGTGACTTTTGAATTATTTAGAATTTTGATTAATTGGTGAATTTTAGATTATTATAATATATTTAAATTGATGTATTATGATTTTGGTCATTTTTTATATTTTAATATTTTAGGAATTTTTATTTTAATATTGATTTTATGGGATTTGTTTAGTCGAGTTTGAGTTTCGTTTCGTTTCGTTCCGACTTATGTTAGTGACCCGGGTAGCTTAGACTCTAGACGGGACCCCAAGATTAGTTAGTCATGGCCCACAAACCCCATTAATTAAGTTAGTAAGTTTAGACTAATTCCACTTGTTAGATTGGTTAAGTTAGAGGCTTAAATTTAACCCTTTTGATCCCAAACTTGAACCTAACTTTAAATTAACCAAAAGTACTAGTTGAGACCTTATTGGGCTTTATCCCAAGGCCCAAATAGGGTTTAATGGCAGCCACTATAGGTAGGTTAGTCTCCCTTTTGTTTCATTCAATCTTGCCTCTTTTCCTTCACAGAGTGTTCTTCCCCAAATTAGAGAGCTTCCCTTTTTGATTTGATCTCCAAATCCTTACATCCCTCCACCAAAACTTCTATCCAACCTTCTCATACTACCAAGAGAGGGTGCTAGCAAAGATTTGGAGCAAAGTAAAAGGAGGAGTGTCCTTTTTGGAAGATCTTCGTGTCGGAGCCGTGTCCTTGGGAGTATCATCGGGATTCCACTCCCAATTGGTAAAACCAACCCTCTAAATTAATTTTCTATGCATGTTAGTTAATTTTGAATCCATAGGATCCATCCCCATGCATGTACCCACTTTAGATTCAAGTTTGAGGCTATTTGGAGCTCTATAGAGCAAGTTAGAATTGTATCTTGTGTCCTACTTATTAGATCTCAAATTAGGATACCTCATGTGTTTGGTTTAATGTCTAATAGATTTAATTGTGTCTTAATTTCAGTTCTAGACATGTTAGAGGATGGATTGATGTTAGTTAGGATGGTTAGAATGAATTTTATTTGGATACCCATGGTTAGATCTAAGTGGTTTAGTCTACATGTCATATTTTTAGCCTCAACTTGTCATTTTAGTCTCTTTATATAATGGACTATTTTGTATATATATATAATAGGTATGTTAGATATATTTCATATATTTAGAAGTGTGTGGATATGTTGTTAGTGGTGTGCTTGTGTTAGAGGAGAGGGAAGTGTGGTTTGATGTGTGTCTTGAGTGGTGTGGAGAGTGAGATGTTTTTCTTTTATCCAAAAAAAACCAAATTCGTCATAATATTCATTCACGTTTTAGTAGCCATAGCAACTTAGAAATGTTATAAATTTTAGCTTAGAACTCCGATTAATCTTCCATTTTTTTAAAAACCGTATCGAAGTTAGGTTTCCAAATATATATATTTATCGGTCAAGTGCATTGTAGTGTCAGCTGTCCGAAAGACGAACGCGTTTCGGTGTTTTCCGCGATTCCGGGAGCTTTTGGACACGAAAATACGATCCGTTTGAAGTTTCGGAAAGCTAACACAAAGGAATACGATATATTTTAATCCTAGAATTTAGTGAAGGCCTAATTGGTACAGTATTGGTTTTAAGTAGAAGACTGACTATACGACGTAGGCATTTTGTGTAACCTATGAGCCTATGTAGTATAGATATTAAATGAATGTAGGTATCATAGGTTGTTGAGTATATGTATGGTATAGTACATATATATATATTATTGTTAAGTTATATATGTAAGTATGTTTGTTAGATGTTGGTTAGTAGAGGGTTATATAAGTTAGAGTTTGTTATATATTAGTGTAAGTTATATTTGTTAGTATGAGTATTAGTTAGATAGTAGAGGTTAGTATTTTGTTAGATATTTGATATGTTGTTAGATATTTTGATGTTAGATGTCTAGTATGTTAAATATTGATATGTTATTAGGTTATGTTAGTTCTAGATATTGGTATGTTAGCAAGTTAGTCTCTATAGGTTATATGTTAGATATTAGTTAAGATGTTATGTTAGTACATTAGATAGTTAATTAGATATTTGAGGGATATATTGGTATCTCATGATACCAAGTTAGTATCTTAAGGTAAATATGAATTACCTTTACCTTCCAGGTAAATGATTAGTTTACCTTATAACCAAGGTATTGATTTTGGGGATGCCAATATGACCATGATTGATATGGTATAGTATTGAACCATAATACTCTAACAATCTTTTTAAGCTCGAAACATAGGTGTAAGTTCCAAAACCTTAGAAGTTGACCTAGATTTGACCAAATAAGCCTCTATGAGAATGTTAACTAGAGTTTGACCAAACCCGAGACAGTTGACTTAGTTAGCTTAGAAGTTGACCTAATTTGACTAGAAGGTTGACCAGAGTTGACCAAGAGTTGACTTTGGCCCAGATTGACCTAGAATGGACTAACCTAGACTATTTTGACTATGGTTGACCATATCCTAGATACTTTGACCTAGTTGACTTTATAGTTGACCATAGTTGACTAGACCATAGTTGACTAGAGTTGACTAGAGTTGACTTTGATCTAGATTGAATTAGAATCATGTAGATTGTATTGTCAATTTCAATTACTACATTTTAGATTACATTATAACCTGTGTGCTCTATTTAGGACTCAGTTACATCAGTTCGGACATCTATTTTTACAGTCACTCAGAATCTCAGGCAAGTACATTCTCTGATCATTTCATACTTGCTAGGACTTATAATCATGTTATAGATTACTTTACTTGATGCTGACACTTGTTATCATGGATTAGCACTATATGGATCTTTCATGCGATATTATCCCCTCATAGGATACATCAGGTATTTCGTATTCGTGTACTTTATCATGGGTATCGTGTGCTCCTTGTGTTCGTGTACAAATCGTATAAAATCGCGTACTCTCATGTGCTCACATGATTTTCGTGTACAAACTATATTTCGTGTGCAATAACATAACTTGACTGAATCCTTGTGTATCGATTGGGGACGGGGGAGTAGAAGTGGTTATGTGATCATTCTTGTAGTTTACTCGTGTACAACCTCTGTAGATTATTCGTGTACAATATCGTACCGTTTACATAACCATCTTGTGCTCTGAATCACTAGTCACTTACAGTTCTTACTTATCGTATATATATTTCTAGTTTATAAGTATCTCTCTTGTTTCATGTACATCTTCTTACAGTTCATGTATCTTACTCTTTTGTTTGCTTTACATTTCCTACCATGATATGAACTGCATGAGATATATTGTGCTCGTTCCTGTCCTGACTGGACCTGTTAAAAATATTACAGATGCTTGTCCCGAGGACACTTGCCCTACTTATTATGAACTAGGAGATGGCTTAGCTACCTTTGGCCCCGACACTTAGGAGTGATCGAGAGACTAGCCAGTGGACTTGGTTTAGTTTTCATGTTTTAGAACTTGAATTGTAATAAGTTGGGATAATGTTTTGTTTTGAGATTGTTTGAGATTATTATTATTTAGTAGTTGGTTTTGTTGTTGTAATTTAGTCTTAGTTATAAACTTCTGTGTTATCTTATCATGATTAGACTGTGATTGAGATTTTATTATATCTATACTTGTCCTCCGTTCGGAGTTGAGATTTGACAAGTACATTATATAATTACATGAGTTATTGATTAGATAGTGACCTAGAACAGCGTTCTACTGCCGATATTGCGGCATAGGCTGGACGTACCCACTTCTTGTGCCCCTACATTGGGTTTGGGTCGTGACACATACACATACGCACATAAACATAGATATATAGGGTATATATAGGGGGTTATATAGGGTTTACATTGGAGGTTAAAGAAGGGTAAAAATGGGGGTCATGGGGCTGTTAACAGCAGCCCCAAGCTGTTGGAATTAACAGCTGCTGCTGCTTCCTTTGGGGGACAGGAGCCCTGGCTGCTATTGCTGCTTATGTGAGCTGTTCTACTGCTGTGAACAGTAGCCTCCCCCCTTCATCTCCTCATCTATTCTCTTCAACTCTCCCTTCTCCTCTACTTATCCCTCTACTCTCTCTCACTCTCTTTACATAACACAACACATACACCAATACAAACACACACACACTAAAAACTAAACTCACATACCAACCCACATTCACACACACTCTCTAATATATAAACACAAAACAAATCCTTCTCCCCTCTCCTAACACAAACACCAACCACCACACATCATTCAACACCCACTAAACACACTACAACTCACACCCACAACACCACAACACATCTAAAACACATGTAAACTTATACATCTATATTCAAAACAGTCCACATTGTAAAATAACACAAAATTGACATGTAGAGGCCAAAATGAGACTTATAGGCTCAACCACTTGAATTCAACCATGGGCATACAAATGAAACTCACTCTACCCATCCTAACTAATATTATTACACTCCATAACATGTCTAAAACTGAAATTAGAACACATTAAAACCTATTAGACATTAAATCAAATACATGGAGTGCCTCCTCTTGGAAACTCTCCATGAGGACACCAAAACTATCCCAACTTTCTAGAAAGGACTCATGAGAGCATCTAAATCTATACTAATGGTAGTTTATGCATGGGGGTGGTCCTAAAGAATGCAATCTATTTAAAATGGAAAGGAAATCAATTTAGAGAGATGGTTATACCTATTGGGAGTTGTATCCCAATGATACTCTCAATCGAACACGTCTTCGACACGAAAACTCCTCCAAATTGGTCACCCTTCCTTGCTTCTTGCTCCCAAGCCTTGCTAGCACCTTCTCCTTGGTAGATTTGGTGGAATGAAGGGAGATTGGATTGGTTTGGGAGATCAAAACCTTGAGGGAAGCTCTCAAGATTTGGGGAAGAACTAAATTAGGAAATAAGGAGAAAACTAACAAATGAAAGAGAGAGAGAGACTCCAACCCTAAGTGGCCGGCCACCATATGCCTCTTTCGCCCCATTTTGAAATGTCCATTATGCCCCTCTTAGGTCTCCTTTGGGTCAACTTAAGTCATGTGAGAGTTTGGGGTCAAAAGGGTCAAGTTCTAATCTCCTAATGAACCATTAAAGTCATGTGGGATTAGCCTAATTACACTAAACTAATTAGTAGGATATGTGGGCCATGTCTAACTAATATTTGTGTCCCGACTAGAGTCTAAGCTACCCGGATCTCCGATACAAGTCGGAACGAGATGAAATTCGAACCCGACTTAACTAATCCCCAAATAACAATATTAATAGATAAATAATTACAAAATATCATAAATTGAAAAATGACCATTTTACCCTTATTTGTGAAAACTAGAAGTGACAAAGAGGACTCAGTCACGTTTATCATCTTCTTTTCTCTTTAAGGCTCGAAAGAGAAGGAAAGGAACCTCGCCGCCTTCGTTCACTTTAGGATTCGCGAAAGGAAGAGAGGAGGAAAGAAAATAAAGATTTGGAGAATTATAAATGCTCTCCAACACTTATTTCTTACATGAAACACACAGACTTGGTAAACTTTTATTTATTTTAATTTTATTAAGTTTTTTAGTAAAGTCGGAATGATTTTGGGATGGACGGTCTAGATTTAGGTCATCGATCGAATGGTCAGGATGGGGACGTGTGGAGGGAAATGTTCCCTTCTAAAATTTGGCAATTAGCCACCAAATACTTGGCATTCCTGCCGAGCTATTTGGGATGGTAATGTGAATTATTTGGGACAGAAAGTTATATTAGTCCCAAACAGAGATCCATTTCCACAATCATTCCAAAAAAATACTACTTTTTTGTTACAAAGAAAATAGCCGTCCCTATAACTACATTTTAAGGACGTTTTGACTAGTTTTCTTAATAGTGTCATCCAAAAAGATACTTTTTTGTTGTGCGACCATCACATCTTCGATGGCCGTTCTTTATATTCCTCGACGACACTCCACCTTGACTTCATCACTCTGCCATTGTCGACCTAACAATTGAGGTGAGTTTTGATCTTCATTGACAACGTTTGATTAATTCTGATTTCTTGAATGATCGACCATCAGAGTCCCGATGATGTTTTGGACAGTTCGGGATTGGTCTGTTCGTCTCGAGCTTGTCGATCATATTTTCGGTGAACTTCATGTGATGGTTAGTCTCGATCCTATTTTTTTGATCTGGATTGGTTGATCTGAATTTCTTGATGATCTGTTTTGTTTGTTTTTTCTTGGTTAAAAATTCGAAAAGAGTGTTGGATTGGAAGAACGTTGGATAAATTTGAGATTTTAGAAGGACATATTGAAATTGAAATCAATTGTAAGTATTTGGATTCGAAGTTCTTTGACATTCCTGGTTTATTTTGGTGAATTTTCAAAGTTCTTTAGAGTTCGGATTCCAATTTCATCAAAGACTCTAATTTTCTCCTTGTTTTTTGAAATTATTTGATGAAATGACTCAATAGGATCATGAACACCAGCTGGACACGAGGAGACGTGTCTGACTCCTTGGATCATATCTTCACTCCAGTTTGGATCCTCCCTCCTCAGGTACTGTCCTATCCTTTTCAATGTTGATGAGCTCATTGCTATGAATCTTGAATAGGTGCAACACTGGACTGGATTGGATCCTTGTGGATTGGTTAGTGTCCAGTTTTTGGTACATGTCTGTAGTAGTTCGTGTGCAGTTTTATTTGTGATCAGTGTTTAGGTCGTACGCAGGAGGTCGATTGGGACTGGAGTTTAGAGGTGGTGCGGATGAAAAGTTTAAACTGAATGAAGTCAGTGTAATAGGAGTTGGCTTTCTGTAGGATTCGGTTGGGCTTTATATATGCATATTTTGCTGAGTTGAATTTGAATATGATCTTAGCTTTGTGTGTAATTTTATTTGACATTGAGTTATGGTTGGGTTATGTCTTTGCTAGATTCTTGGTTATGTTTGGTAGACATTCAGCTTGTATATGTAGTTGCTGAGTTCTGAGTGATGTATGTAATTTGATAGGTTCTGTATATAATTATTGGGCTTTTCCAAAACTGGGATAGCAAGGATTGTATTACTGATGGGTTTGGGCCAGTAAAGTATTGGTAGGGTTTGGTACTTTCTAGTCCAATGATTGGTCCAGAAATGCTTTTCTAAGTTTTTGAGCCAAACCGATAAATTATTGGGTCGGGCTTACTTAAGTTGGGCTGAACAGTGTATAATTTTTGTTTTGTTAAATTAGTAATAATTTGATTCATATAATGGTGAAATTGCTGCTAACTATTGTCACCCTCAGTTTTCGTTATACGTATTTTGGTATACGTGTACGTATCTCGGACCCGTATTTCGACTTGTCCTGAATGGCTAGTCTTGGGTTTTTGTATTGGCATGGGTTAGTTGGCATTTTATGGCTCGTGTGGTTTATTCTGGCTTGGGCATGCATCGGGTTCGGTTGGGTTTGGTTTGCTTTGGCTTGGTATGGGTTGGTAAGCAAACCCTTACCTACCACCATTCCCCCATTTATTAACCCAACAATCCTTCTCTCTCCTGATTCATTTCTGATTACTACTCTTTTTCTTCTTCTTCATTTCTCCACCGACTACCCCAGTAGGCAAGTGCAACTTGCTTTTACTTGAGAACCCATTTTGATGGTTCCAATGGCTTCTTAGCATGATTTTTAACTACTTTAGAACTTGAAGATTTCCATTTTGGTGCATAGATTTTCGTAGATCTAGATTTTTAGTATTTTTGATCCTCAAGATTTTGATCTTCTAAACTTGGCTGTTTTCGAAAATAGAGAGTTCCATGTGGTAGGAATTTCGATTTTACGCAAGTTTGGCTTTTGAATGGCTGGATTTCATCAAGTCTTGGCCGAGATGGGGTTTCTTGAGTTTTTGAGTCCCACGGCTGCTTGTCTTGGCCTTGGGGGAGAAGACGAGCCCTTTACGCACACGTTCATATGTGCTCGCATGGTGACTTTCCTTTACGCCTACGTTTTACGTGCCAGCGTAGCATTTTCCTCATTTACGCACACGTTTTCACGTGCCTGCGTAGTATTTCCCTTTTTACGCACATACATTGCGTGCCAGCGTAACCCGTTCTACGCCGAGGTCTTTCGAGCTCTACGCAAGGGCTACTCCCGCTCGTGTAGAGTCTCGCGTGCATAGAGTCTCGCTTGGGCGCTCGCGTGCGTAGAGTCTCGCTCAGACGCTCGCGTGCGTAGAGTCTCGCTCGGGCGCTCGGGTGCGTAGAGTTCCGCTCGCGTAGAGTTCTGCTCGCGTGCAGTGCCGGTTCGCGTAGAGTGCTTGCTCGCGTAGAGGGGTCCTTCCTTGGTCTTGCTCGCGTAAAGCCATTTTACGCTCGGGGCCCCTTAGCCTAGCGTAGTTTCATTCGCATAGAGGTTTGAGCCCCTATACGTACCCGTGTGCCTTTTGTGCTTACACCCTCTTGTCATGAGCTTGATAACCTTGAATTGATTGACACGACTGGACTGATAATTGTACATGGCATGGTATGACAAGTAACTGATATAACATGACATGACAAGACATGACTAGTAAGCATGATGGGAACTATTAAATGCTGTTACGACGACTAGCATGACATGACAAGAATGAATGGCCTGGACACCGTGGACAATTGTGTTTGTACAAATGAACCAGTATTGTCTTGTATCATGTCTAGGGCAGGGACCCCTGAGTACCACGGTCAGAGGTACCTACTGAAATTGACTAAGGCTAATAACTAGAATAATCCAGTAGTCATGAAGAAAAAAAAAATCCAGTAGTCATGAAGAGATTTCCCAGCTACAGGCAATCCCGTTATCTGGGCGCCCCATCCTAGGATCTGTAGCCTGCCGTCGAGTAGGGCACATTTCCAGTACACTGTCATGTGCTGCACCCTTCAAGCTACTTAAGGGTACATGCTTTTCCTGGACGATGTACCCACATGAATTCAACCCCTAACTTGCGTTCAGATAGCCTGGATTGTCTGCATGGCTTGTGGCTATGGAACAATCTCATTACATCTTGTTGGTAACTAGGCTTATGATAACCCTAGTTAGTTAAAAGTATCAAGCCGTACTTATTGCTTGGCCGTGATTGATTGGATGGAGTCTAACCCAGTCTAGTCTTGTCCTGATCCTGTACAAGATTGTTACATGACCTGATTGCTTGTGCTTTACTTTACCGATAAACGGTGGGAAACCAAGTTCCGTTCAGATGAAGGGTTACAACCCCGGTTCTTGTTTGTTTTAATGGTTGTAACTTGGTTATCTGGATAGTCCCATGGTTATCTTATCGTATATCATCATGATTTTCTATATTTCCAGTCTTTTATTATATAATTATGTTCTTGTGCTAATTGCTGGTTTTAGTTCTTAAGTGAAGCCTCATTTGTGGCACTTGCTCTTTCTGGGATCTGACCCAGCTGGTTTTGCATGACCAGATACCGAAGCAGCTCTAGAGGATCTCCATACCCTTCAGCCAGATGGTGACCACCAGGCGTAACCCTGGCAACGAGTGGATTTTATTTTGGCTCTCCCACTCCATTGTAAAATTATTCTTTTGAGGCGTTTAGCCGACGAGCATGTGTTACCTCGATTGCATTTTTCTTACTGTCTGCCTACGGACTGTAATATGATTGACAAATCCAAGGGTTGATCATGTATGACTAAAATTCTTGCTAGTCTTCACATTTTGTATGACTAGCTTCATGATCATCTGAATATGTAATATTTGGGATGCCTTACTTTGTATGTCTAATGATCTAACATCTTGTTACTGCTATTACTTGCTTGAGATTGAGACAATAGGTTTGTTCATGACCATAAGAGACTGATGGCTTGTAGATAAATCCTCATGTATCTAGACAGCCGTGACCGTGTATCGAGGTAGATTATACCTCCATGTACGTAGCTGGCTATGTCTGTCCCCCGCTCTCCAGTATTCTAGTTCTGAGGCGTGACACGGTTTAAGTGGTGGCCCATGCAGTTCTTGTGAATCAGGATATGTTAGGGTTTATCGAATAGATGTCTCAATCAGCACTCGCCCTTGATCTCTGCTCGTATCCTCTGAATCCCTGAATTCTTGACCTGATCACATGCAGGTCTTGTGAATCAGGATATGTCTTGGTCCTTCCATATTGTTTCCTGTGTCGTCTTCTTCAGCGACACTGTTCCTGGTCCTGTCAATCAGTCAGAAGGAGCTCAACGAGTACTCCCGCAATAAGAGGATCAGGCTCAGCACTCAGGAGCAACTTTCCGAGTCATGGTTCTCGGAGATCCAGGACCCCCAGTACAGCCAGCCCAGCCTGTAAGGCAGGGTGATGAAGTCTTGGTTGGACTCATCAGGGAGTTGCTTGCATCACAGGATCGTCGAGGTGATGCATTACACCAGATAGTACAAGATGCTTTGAGCAGAGGTGGTCATCAAGGTAACAGTGCGGCCAACAGCTTCAAGCGCTTGAACCCTCCATTTTTCGATGGTAGCGAAGATGCTATTGTCATAGATGCTTGGCTACAGGATACTGAGGTTATTCTAGAAGCATCCAGGACCCCAGAAGACGAGAAGGTGGCCATGGTGCGCCTGCAGTTATTGGATCTAGCCCGCAGCTGGTGGACGGCATAGGCCGTTGGATTAAGGGCACTTATTTCATGGACAGTATTCCGTGAGAGATTCCAGACCAAGTATTTTGACGCTGTAGCTCGATATGATCTACAGACGAGGTTCACTAATTTGAAGCAGATGGGCAGGACGGTCGATGGATATGCGACCGAGTTCTCTAGGCTTAGTCGGTTTGCTCCCACCTTGGTGGCGACCGAGTTCGACAGAGATCAGCGGTTCCAGTAGGGACTCCACCTAGAGATTTTGTTGACAGTGGAGCAGTTTGAGTATCAGACTTTCGATGCAGTATTGAGAGCAGCTAGGAGGCATGAGTATACCTCCTAGAGGATTGTGGACCAGACCGGAAGTTGGACGCGGTATCATGGCCAGATGAACCAGTCTTTAGCACCAGCCCCGACATCTAGGGCTTTAACCATTGGAGCTTCGAGGCGGGCGGCTTCGGTTGCGTCGATTCAGCATTCGGCCCCGACATATCCCCAGCAGCAGCAGCAGAAGCAGTCTTTCGCAATGGGTTGCACTCATTGTGGGAAACAAGGGCACGTGGTGTCAGAATGTCGCAGAGCATAGGGCTTGTGCTTGGCTTATGGGGCGTCGGACCACAGGTTTGGGAACTGCCCGAATAGGGAGAGTTCATCTTCATCAACCTTTTCTAGTCACTCGGTTAAGGGGCCAGTACCAGTTCAGCAGCAGCAGCAGCAGTACCTGTTTTCGAGGCCCTTGCCGCCTCAGGCCCAGGTATTTCAGCAGCAGAACCCCCAGCAGTATACACAAGTCCAAGCTCAGACCCAGAATCGCTAGAGAGGTTTCCAGCAGAAGGGACCAGCACCCAGAGGGCAAGGTCAAGTGATGGCTTTGACCGTGGAGGAGGAGTTAGCATCAGGTGAGGTAGTGGCAGGTACTATTCTCGTCAACTCCTTCCCAACATCCGCGTTATTTGATTCTGGTACATCGTATTCATTTATGTCTGCACGATTCGCGATACGGATAGGACTGTAGCCCGAGTCATTATCAGTAAGGCTCAATGTACTTACTGGTAACGGACTTGTGGGAGTAGATAGAGTGTTTTCCTCGTATCGGATCGTAGTTAGCGGTAGAGAGTTTCCCGCTAGGTTGATAGAATTTTCGATGGCCGATTATGATGTGGTCTTAAGGATGGATTGGTTGAGGGACCAGTATGCTAGAATAGATTGCCATATCGGCAAGATTATTTTTAGTATTCCTGGTGAGCTAGAGTTTTCATTTTTTCGAGGCGGGATAGAACCTTCTCCTCCAGTATTTCGGATGGCAGTAGCAGCAGCAGTTCAGTTTCCCAGAATTGTAGAAGAGTTTCCCGATATTTTCCCCGAAGAGCTTCCAGGTATGCCACCAGAGAGAGAGATCGAGTTTACCATAGACTTGATCCCCGGGACAGCACCAGTGTCAGAGAGAGTCTACCAGATGGCACCATCAGAATTGGAGATCTTGTACAAGATGATTGAAGAACTCAGGACCAAGAGATTCATCCGTGCTAGTGGATCGCCTTGGGGAGCCCCGATGCTTCTTGTGAAAAAGAATGATAGTATGTCCAGATTATGTGTTGACTATCGTACCTTGAACTCAGTGACAATCAAGAATAAATACCCTCTCTCGAGGATAGATGACTTGTTTGATCAACTCAATGGGGCATCCATATTTTTGAAGATTAACTTGCAGTCAGGATACCACTAGATCAGAGTCAAAGAGCAGGACATCCCGAAGACGGCATTTAGATCCAGGTATGGGCATTGGGAGTTCCTTGTTATGCCCTTTGGAGCAACCAATGCGCCGACAGTATTCATGGACCTCATGAATCGTATCTTTATGCCTTATTTGGATCAGTTCATGATTGTGTTCATAGACGACATCCTGGTCTACAGTAGGAGTGAAGCAGAGCATGAGCAGCATCTTCGTGTAGTTCTTCAGATTCTCAGAGAACACCAGTTGTATGTGATATTTAGTAAATACGAGTTCTGGCTCGATCGTATTTCATACTTGGGTCATATCATCACCAGAGGTAGAGTGGAAGTGGATCCCCATAAGTTCATGGCTATTGAGACATGGCGGGTACCCAGCACAGTTGCAGAAGTTCGTAGTTTTCTTGGCTTGGCCGGCTACTACCGGCAGTTTGTTTTAGACTTTGCACGGATTTCAGCACCACTGACGCAGTTGACCCGCAATGATGTGCAGTTTGCTTGGACCGCAGATTATCAGGATTCTTTTAAGAAGTTGAAGCGAGGCTTGATGACGGCACCCATTCTCACGCTTCCAGATGGGACCGGGGGATTTTCAGTATATTGTGATACTTCAGGCAGAGGTTTAGGGTGTGTTTTGATGCAGTATGGGAAGGTAATAGCTTAGGCGTCACGTCAACTTCGTGATCATGAGAGGAATTACCCGACCCACGACTTGGAGCTGGCAGCAGTAGAGTTTGCACTTAAGCTGTGGAGGCATTACTTGTATGGAGATAGGGTAGAGATTTTCACATACCACGAGAGCCTGAAGTATGTGTTTACCCAGAAGGATCTTAACATGCGTCAGAGGAGATGGCTAGAGCTACTTGTGGATTATGACATCAACCTGCAGTATCATCCTGGAAAGGCCAACGTTGTTGCAGACGTATTGAGCAGAAGAGCCGGAGTATATTTTCTAACAGCGCAACCGGAGTTGTTAGCAAATCTTCAGAAAATGGGTATAAAAGTTGTCCTTCCTACCAGTGTGGCATTGATGGCCAGTATGCAAGTTCAGTCCAGTATAGTTGATAGGATCAAATTAGCTCAGTCATCAGATTATAAGCTTCAGCGGCTTAGGGCAGAATGTGTAGCAGGACGAAGACTAGAGTTATGTGTCCATGAGGACGGTACACTTCGGCATGGGAGGCGTCTTTGTGTACCTGGTGGTGATATCAGACAGGAGATCATGGCAGAAGCTCATAGTTCTCAGTATTCGATTCATCCGGACGGTACAAAAATGTATCGTGATATCCGACAGCATGTTTGATGGAATGGTATGAAGAGAGAGATAGCTCGGTTTGTCTCTCGGTGTTTGATTTGCCAACAAGTTAAAACTGAACATCAGAGACCGGCTGGACTTCTTCAACCTTTGTCGATCCCATAATAGAAATGGGAGCACATTACCATAGATTTTGTGACTGGATTACCTAGATCCCCAGCTGGGAGAGATGCTATCTGGGTTATAGTTGACAAACTCACCAAGGTAGCTCATTTTCTTCCGTTCAGGGTTGGTCAGTCGACAGATCAGCTTGCAGAGATGTATCTCCGGCAGATAGTTATGTTGTATGGAGTACCAGTCAGTATTGTGTCCGACAGAGATTCAAGATTCACATCGCACTTTTGGCAGAGTCTTCAAAAATGTTTGTGGACTCGTCTCAAGTTCAGTTCAGCTTATCACCCACAGACAGATGGTCACTCAGAACGCACGATCCAGACTCTTGAAGATATGTTGTGGTCATGTACACTCGACTTCAGTGGTTCGTAGGAAGATCACTTGTATCTCGTGGAATTCTCCTACAACAAAAGTTTCCATGCCAGTATCCAGATGGCATCCTTTGAGGCCTTGTACGGCAGGAAGTGTAGATCTTCTAGCTTGGAACGATATAGGCGAGAGGCAAATGCTTGGTCCAGAGATGGTAACACGGACTATTGAGGTGGTCAGACAAGTCAGAGATTATCTTCGAGTTGCATAAGATCGCCAGCGTCATTGGGCCGATTCTCATCGGCGTTCCCTTGAAATTTCTGTCGGGGATCATGTATTCCTCAGGATCTCGCCTACCCGTGGCGTCATTCATTTCGACGTACGGGGAAAGCTTACTCCTAGGTATATAGGGCCATTCGTCATTCTAGAGCGAGTGGGAGATGTGACCTATCGTCTCGCTCTTCCGCCATCATTACGTGAGGTGCTTGATGTCTTCCATGTGTCCCATTTACGACGGTATATCTCGGATCTGAGTCATGTCCTTGATCATTCGAAATTGGTTGTTGGTACCAACCTTTCGTATGAGGAGAGACTCGTGTCCATATTGGACCGAAAAGAGAAGATACTCAAGAACAAGAGTATCAAGTTAGTTCGTGTTGCTTGGGGTCATCACTCTTTGGGTGAGTCAACGTGGAAGCGTGAGGATGACATCTGATCGCGATATTCTGACCTGTTTGACTCATGAGATATAATGTCTTCCTTATGCCTCATGCCTTCGATTCCTTGCTTGCATGATTGATTGTGTGATTGATTGCTTAGTTATATCTTGCCAGTGATTAGTGCAGCTTGCTCGACATCTCTAGCCTCTTGATTAAATTCCAAGGATGGAATTCTTTCAAGGTGGGTAGAGTTGTCACCCTCGGTTTTCGTTATACGTATTTTGGTATACGTGTACGTATCTCGGACCCGTATTTCGACTTGTCCTGACTGGCTAGTCTTGGGTTTTTGCATTGGCATGGGTTAATTGGCATTTCATGGCTCGTGTGGTTTATTCTGGCTTGGGCATGCATCGGGTTCGGTTTGGTTTGGCTTGGTATGGGTTGGTAAGCAAACACTTACCTACCACCATTCCCCTATTTATGAACCCAACAGCCCTTCTCTCTCCTCATTCATTTCTCATTACTACCCTTCTTCTTCTTCATTTCCCCACCGACCACCCCAGTAGGCAAGTGCAACTTGCTTTCACTTGAGAACCCATTTTGATGGTTCCAATGGCTTCTTAGCATGATTCTTAACTACTTTAGAACTTGAAGATTTCCATTTTGGTGCATGGATTTTCGTAGATCTAGATTTTTAGTATTTTTGATTCCCATGGTTTTGATCTTCTAAAATTAGCTATTTTCGGAAATAGAGAGTTCCATGTGGTGGGAATTTCGATTATACGTAAGTTTGGCTTTTGAATGGCTGGATTTCATCAAGTCTTGGCCGAGATGGGGTTTCTTGAGTTTTCGAGTCCCATGGCTGCTTGTCTCGGCATTGGGGGTGAAGACGAGCCCTTTACGCACACGTTCGTACGTGCTCGCGTAGTGACTTTCCTTTACGCCCACATTTTACGTGCCAGCGTAGCATTTTCCTCCTTTACGCACACGTTTTCACGTGCCCGCGTAGTGTTTTCCTTTTTACGCACATGCATTGCGTGCTAGCATAACCCGTTCTACGCCGAGCTCATTCGAGCTCTATGTAGAAGCATGAAAATGAACAGGAAATCCTATGCGGCTCAAGACTAGGATAGTTTTTTGCGGCTCAAAAGTTCAGAAGAGTTTCATGCGGCTCAAAAGTTCATTAGAGTTTCATGCGGCTCAGAAGTTCCCAGCGAGCCACGTGGCCTTATGCGGTTCAAAAAGTCCCTCACAAACCGGCCGTAGTTAATTTATGCAGCTGGCTCAATTAATGCGAAGCGACGTCTCTGACACGAAGGTTTGACAGCCCTGACATAAAAGTGAAATAATGACCCTGACATAGTGGCAGGCTCCTAGGGAAGACAAGAAAATCTTCACAGCTGGCACAGTCCACCAACCCCAAAAAACTCCCTATGCGGCTACCATCCCTCATGCGGCTGCCACTCTCATGCGGCCGCCACCCCCATGCGGCTGCTACTCCCATGCGACTCGGATCATAGGGCCACCCCCATGCGGCTGCTACTCCCATGCGGCTCGGATCATAGGGCCACCCCCATACGACTGCTACTCCTATACGGCTCGGATCATGGGGCCACCCTCATGCGGCTCAGACTAAGGGATTGCCATACGGTTCAGATAAGGCCACCCTCATGCGGCTCAGACTAAGGGATTGCCATGCAGTTCAGATAAGGCCACCCTTATGCGGCTCAGACTAAAGGATTGACATGCGGTTCAGATAAGGCCACCCTTATGCGGTTCTGACACGAGGCCACACTCATGCGGTCCAATTATGACAGTCCTCCATGCGGCTCGCAGCAGTTGGGACACGTGGCGGGTGCTGATCGAGTTTCAATAATTCATATTTATTACAGTCAATGAGGGACACGTGGCAGGAGTCGATCAAATCTTAATAACTCAGATTTGCTACAATCAACAAAACCGTCCAAGATTTGGTTGAATCCCAAACAAACCAGATTTATTGCAATCATCATAATCATCCAGATTTAATGTAATCATTACAATCCGGATTTATGGCAATCAACATAATTACCCAGATATATTGCAATCATAACAAACCAGATTTATGGCAATCAACATAATGGTCCGGGGCACAGAATCCGCCACGTGGATATACACGTCCACCCATGATGCCTATAAATAGCAAGGTGTCATTCCCTTGTAAAAAAAAAGAGAAGAGGGCACGGAGATATACACACAGAGCCAGATACAGAGCGATCCACATTCGAGCAAGAGCATTTCTTCCCCGGAGCCGAAGCTGCGTCCGATCGTCCAAGGAGTAAGGCAGAGCTGCCATCGCTTTCCCGAGCCTCTACCGTCACCCCCAGAATCAAAAATAAATAATTCTACTTAGATTGCTGTACCTAGGTTTTCATTCCTAGGCTTTCTTTGTATGAGCGAGTTTGTATTGTGAGTCTAAGTTCAGTCCTCCCATAAAACTGTTCTGTACTTTTACAATCAATGACAAACACGATGGCGACTCTGCTGGAGACTAACTTCTCTACGGCTAAGGAGTTGGTGACGCAATCGGATGCAGCCAAACATGGCTCCACTCAACAGATGCTGGTCGCCCGGTTCGACCAGCAGGCGTTTGAAGAAATGCTCTCTGACGGAAGCGCTGGCCCGGTCCAGCAGTGAGCCCGCACGAAGAAAGTCCGCAGGGAGTGGAGGCCCAAATCATTCGCTCCTCCCCAAGCTCTCGAAGGAGTACTCTCTGTTGCCCAAGACGGCGGAGAAGTCTCGCAGGCGACCCTACTTCAGACCATAGAGGACTCTATTGTTCCCAAGTTTGACAGAGGAAAACACTACGATGCTGGACTTGCAGGGGCAAAGGGTGACTCTACACGGTCCAGGAAGCAGCCAAAGAAGGGCGCCAGCCGCATGATGACTCATGCGGCCACAAAAGCTAGCCGCAGATAGAAGGCTCATGCAGCCAGAACTGCCAGCCGCATGGAGGAAGCTCATACGGCCACTATGATTTCCAGCCGCATGGAAGAGGCCTATATGGCCACTACAGCTCCCAGCCGCATGCAAACTGCCAGCCGCATGCCGACCGCTTATGCGGCCACAAATGCCAACCGCATGCAGGCAGGCTATGCGGCTAACAGTCTCAGCCGCAGGACATCTGCTTCTTGCGGCTCGGGCTCAGTCTTCGATCGCCTCTTAGGCGGTCCTGACCCCAGATGCTCTCATGTGCCAGTCTCCGTGGACTCTTCCTACTATGCACTTTCAGGTGCTAGAAGGAAGAAGTCTCGGGCAGCGCGGGCTCGTCGAGCTCAGTCAGCTATCCCAACTTCTGACTATCAGGGCATCCCGCTGACTATTACGCGGTCCCCTGATGGAAAGTTGTATAAATCTATCCGTGTCCAGCCCCCAGCGGCCAACGAACGGGATAGTTATTAAGATTCTTCCAACAATGGCCAGGGGCAAGTACTCATACTACCCCCACATCAGGGAGCAGGCAGGATGCCAACACACTTATATGCTCAGGACTCCCGGGCCCACAAAACGAGTGACCTACGCAACGTGATTCTTCACAAACGCAAAGAAAGAGACAAAAACTTGGTGGGCAAAGAGTCCTTCCATGGACATCACTGCACTCAAGTTATTGTCAACTGCTGCTGTAGCAAGACGGTCACACAAGAGGATCGACGATCCGTCTTCCAACGACTGCAACACCCAAGCTCAGAAGACGAGATGCTTCTCATCGCCTCCTACAATTCTGCTCTGAAGATCCCTGGCAGCGGGAGAGGGAAGAAAACAAACGTCTCCAGCCTAAAAATCTCAACTAAGAAACTCTCTTCTAAGCGGTTGTCCACGACCGTTACGGGAGGAGTTTTCTAAGGTACTCGCTCAAAGACGAAATCTACCACACTTGGAGATTCGTCGTCCACATCCCTGGGAGGAACTGGAGCCGGGGGTAGCATTCCTTCAAACATCCACGATAATCCGGTGTTCCAATAAGATAATCCAGGAAAAACGGTTCCCCCAACAGATGAAGCAAGTTCCGACGTCCCTGAGGACGTCCACAACTCCCAAGACGAGGTAAGCTCCGAAGCTGGAGGTACCACTCCTTCTTAATCCGAACCAGAGGAGAACATTCCTACATACCCTGACGACTTCTCTACGTAAGGTTATGACTCAGAGGGCACGTCCTCCACAGTTCCTTCCATCTCTCCTCATGTGAGGACGGTGTTCATGACAGACCGTAACCAAGATGGTCCCAGTGATCGCCAACGCATCGACACTCTGGAGGCCATATTGCATACCTTGGTCAAATCCGTAGACGAGATCAAAGCGGCCCTTCCAACTCTGCAAGGAAGGACACAAGGCCAAACAAACTTGGGACCCGTGGTCAATGCGGACTCGAACTCAGCTGCACCAAACCCGGGTGATAAAAATATCGGCTCCCACCGCTGCAGACGAGGCCAAGAAGGCAAGAAGAGAGGTCCAGGAGCTACGAGCCATGTTCCATGCCCGAGAAAACTGCCAGGACCTCAGGATACGACAACCGTATCCTGCTGCATGGAAAGATGTTCCCTTCCCACCAAGATATAAACCATTCAACATCAATCCGTATGATGGGAAGACATCTGCAAGCAGGTACATCACCTACTTCAAAGTCACAACCGACCATCTGCCTCATGACGATGCCATCCTTACGCGATTGTTCATCGGGGCATTAGAAGGGGTCGCCTTCGACAGTACCGCAAATTGCCGGAAAACTGCATCCATTCCTTCGTCGGCTTTAAACGTATGTTTCTGGAAAGGTTCTATGAAGTAGAACAAGATGTGACGATGTCCACCCTCATGGACGTTGTTCAAGGAGAAAAGGAGCTGACAAGGAACTATATCGAGCGGTTTCGCCAAACCGCGATGAAGTTGCCTTCCGGTAATCCTGATTCTTCCTTGATTAAAATTTACCAAAAGAGGCTGCTTCCCACGATCAGCCTCTAGATGGGCGAAAGTCAGTTCAAGGATTAGAAGACTTTCATCATCAGTGCCACTAGCGTAGAAGACAAGCTGAAGAAAGCTCGCCAACTGGGATTGCACGTCTCGGAAGGAGAGGACAAGGACAAACGCCCTAACACCAACAACAACAATGGTGGTAACCCCTCCAACAATCGAGACAACAAGGGCAAACAGGCTATGGTGGCCGACACAGCTCCGAAGCCCGAACCGAAGCTGATAGAAAAGCAGTGGCCTC
This sequence comes from Iris pallida, assembly GCA_029216955.1. Classification (NCBI taxonomy): domain Eukaryota; kingdom Viridiplantae; phylum Streptophyta; class Magnoliopsida; order Asparagales; family Iridaceae; genus Iris; species Iris pallida. The sequence continues at coordinate 14,645,878 of JANAVB010040817.1, read as the reverse complement.
AGATGACCTACTCTTTCGAGGACGGCCATGTCAAGCCCACCTTGGACATGCTCATACAAGGAGGTCGAATTCGGCTCCCTCCTCCAAGGCCTGAACCTCGTCCTGCAGAGATGGAGATCCCCAAGTACTGCCACTACCATCGCTATGTCCACCATGCTACACAAGATTGCTACCAACTGAAGCGATACATCCAATATCTCATCGATTCTAAGGCCCTGGCCATTGATTTTGAAGAGATGATCATGGCAGCCAACATGTTGTCAGTACAATTTGGCAGCTTCCCTCTGACAAAGACTCAAGATGGAGTAGTGCCCGTCCCCAAAGCAAGGATGGAGGTCGCTAACCTTCCATCTCCCCGAGACCAGGCTGCTGGTCTAGTGCCCCTTACCACTTCACGAGGGGAGGTCATGTGGGTCCAGCCGGACCTGGTACCTGAAGTGACTCAGTCCGTACCTCCCTCCACTAGCAAGAAGAAGAGTGGAAAAGTCAAATCATGCCACACAATCTCGGCAGAGGTCGAAGGAGCTACGGCTGTGTTACCCGATCCGGCGCACAAACTCAACCTCCACCGGGTAACTCGGCTGAAGATCATCAGCCGGCTATTACTGATGCTCCAGGACCTTCTCATCCCGAAGAGCCTGCTACACCATCTGCTCATCCCAATGCATCGCTTGACGCCGACAAGCACCGCCATCAGCGGTTTCAATTCAGGCAGAAGCTATCCGATCGGGGAAATTTGCCTGAAGTGCCAAATCGGCGACCTTCAGTCAGAAGTGACCTGTTATGTCACAGATACGGACATGTCCTACAATATTCTCCTGGGGCGTCCTTGGATACACGATTACATGATCATGCCTTCTAAACTGCACCAGTGCTTCAAGTACGTCGACAAGTACGGCTTCGTGAGGACAGAATTCGCCGACATCGATCCCTTTAAAGGGGTCGAATCCTACTACTCATATTCATGCTTGTACGAGAAGTCGAAAAAGCACCTTACCGAAGATACCCAAGCTCAAACTGAGGCGGCAGCTAGATCAGAAGAACTTCTGACAATCCACCTCTAAGCCCGCAAACCTGGCAGAACTGTACCCCTTACGGCCACTCTGCGTAAGGACGCAATCACCCTTTTTGTACAGGAAGAGCAGATGATAATCCGACTACCGAGGTCCGGCCAAGCGCCAAGACCCACGACAGAGCCACTGACAATCAGGCTGCCTAGAGTTAGCCAGCAACAAATAGAGGATCTCAATCCCTCCGTCAAGCCGATGACGATTCGCCTTCCTAGAGTGAATCGGTAGCCGAGCGCTAAGCCGGGGACTACTAGCCAGCCAACAACCCCCCGTCCAGCACCGAGCACCAAACTGGGGGTGGCTAGTATGCCAACGACTCCACGTTCTGCTCCACCCATAGAGCCCCTGATGATTAAGTTGCCCAAGTCAACCTCCCAGTCTTCATCGACACAGGAGGTGGTTGAAGAAGAGCCAGAGCTGGCCAAGTATGTGGCTGCTCACACTGACGTTCCATCCGCAGATTGTCACCCTCATTTCCCGTATTTTGCAATTATACTCGTAGTTGGATTTTGGCATATATTTTAATTTTTTTGACTTGCGGAATTTTGGGTTTTCTCGTATTTTGGGTTTCGGCTCGGCTCAGTTTTAGTTGGGTTGGTTTGATTTTAAACCCAATGGCGCACTTTAACCTATACTCCACCCTTATTCCACCACAACCACCCTCATTAAATCCCCACCAACCATTCTCTCTCCTCATTACTTCCCTTATTAATTTCCTAACTCCTTCTTCTTCCTTCTTCCACACAACACCCTACCCATAGGCAAGTGCATCTTGCCACCACATGAAGACCAAATTTTATTTGCCTAATAGCTTAATTAGATAATTTGGAGCAACATTAGAACTTAATATTTTTGGATTTGGAGCTTGGATTCTCCTAGATCTAAGTTTTTAACATTTTCAGAATTTCTCGGGTTTGATCTACCAAACTTGGATTTTTGCATATTTTGATGCCTCTATGTTCTAGAGAATTAAATTTTGCACAAGTTAGACTCTTGAAATTCCAGATTTTGAGTCTTATGGACCAAGTTGTGAAGTTTCAAAGTTTTTTGATCCATGGTGTTCATCCTCTCAGCTTGAGGAAGAAGAAGACCCCCTCGCTGGCTGTGCTGTTTAGCGCCGGGCTGTTTTTTCCCCCGTGCCGCGCTCTTTAGCGCTGGCCGCGCGCCTCGCTGGCCGTGCGCCCCCACCTGCGCGCCTCGCCGGTCGTGCGCCCCCTTGCGCGCCTCGCTGGCCGTGCGCCTATAGGAGCGTAAAAATTGCTTCAAAGAAAGAGTCATCTCATTTATAAGTGATCTACTTTACGCCTAGCAGAACGGGTAATTTCTTTACGCCCAAGACTAGGCTAATCAATTTACGCCTAAGAAGGCTGATCATTTTACGCTTGGATCTACACCTATGATTTTACGCCAAAGACAGAGCAGCCACTTTTACGCTGGACAAAGCTGTCAAATCTTGCATTTAATGCAAACTCTGACATGAAGATATTAATCCTGGCTATATCACAAAGGGATTTGTCTTTACACAGAGACCAATGTTGTCGTTTAGTGTGTGGATTGGGCTACTTTACGCTCACACTACGGCTTCTTTTACGCATGAAGATTATATGAGCCTTTACGCTCAACAGTCGACGTGTGCGTAAAGTCTATTTGAGCTGCTTTTACGCTCAAGGTTATTTAATAACCACTTTACGCGGGAAGTCTATGTCAAGGCTATTTTACGCCAAATCCACTGCTTTACGCTCAGAGTACATTGGGCTATTTTTGCGCCCTATTCTCCTCCACCAGTTTGGAACGTGGTTTGCTTACGTGGCTTTCATGCCACTCATTTCGAAGAACGTGTGTACATGCATCCTATCTTTACTGAAGTGATGGGACACACATCAACATATGCAGAGGATGGCTTCGATCATGGGTGGCAGTTGTTAGCGTAAAGATGGAACTTTTGCTGAGTTTTTACGCACAAGAGCCCAAGTCTATAAATAGACTTATTTTTTTTATAACAAGGAGGAACAGAAGGATAGAGACAGACAGAGAGACAGGAGAGAATACAGAGATCAGAACTACAAGATTTTGATTCTTCCGAGCATTCTTCTTCAACTTTTCTTTCAGAACAGAGTGAAGCAAAGCAGGAAAGCATTCGGCCTTGCCATCAGTGCCCAAGTGCTTCGATACCTTTCTGGTGACTTAGTTCTTCCAAGTTGTTCTACTTCAAGCAGTGATCTTCATCATCATCATATGGTCTAAGGAACAAAGTGATCATTTACAGATCAGACTTCCATAGCAATACTTCCCAGAATCAAATTTGTACTTCTTGTACTTTTTTTCGTTTTATTTTCAAAATCCAACTTTTGTTTGGCAATTTTGTTCAGTGAAACAAAATGGCGACTCTGCTGGGGACTACCTTATCCTCTGACGAGGAGGCGATTGCTCAATATAATGATGTTTCGGTCGGTTCGACCAAGAAGACTCTGGTTGTACACTTCGACCAGACTGCCTATGAAGAAATGCTCCGAACTGGGGGTGGTTCTCGCCACTCCAATGTTCAAAAGTCTCGCAAAGCACGAAAAGTTTGGATTTCTAAATCCAAAGTAGCTGCTGATCTCTCTGTTGCTTCTGATAGCAAGGGAATTCTTTCCACTCCTGTTGTAAGGGCTCCCGTTCGTTACGAGGCAGTCCTTACTTCAGCGTCGCTCTCTAAGTGTGACGATTTATCTCCCGTTTGTAACGGTGAAGATAATCAGGTTTCACGCCCACTGCGTAAGAACCAAGTTTTATGCTCAGTGGGTAAGAACCAAATTTTACGCTCAGTACATAAGAATGAATCTCCCATTCGTAATGGGGCAGACTCTAACGTTTATGCTTCTGAGTGTAAGAATCAGTCTCCCGTCGGTGACGTGGTAGGCCCAAATAAATTACGCTCCTCGCGTAAAGCAAAATCTCCCGTCTGTGACGTGGTAGATAATCAATTTTTACGCTCCACGCGTAAAGGTAAGTCTTCCGTCTTTGACAGTGTAGATAAAATTCATAACGATGTTGGCACATCTAATGTGAATGTACCTAAACGTGTGCAGCGTAAAAATGTCGTTGGTAAAGCTTCTGTCCTACACCAATAACCTTCTTATACTGCTTTACGCAAAGTACCAAACTTAAAAATTACACGCCAAGAAAATATAGTCCTTCGTGCTAAATCTCAAGATTTACGCACACAACTCTAAATGCGTAAAAATGTGCAGTTTGGTTCTGCGAATGCAGCCAGTAATCTTCTTTATACACAAGGGACTAAACGTTTTTCTACCCCAAATGTAATAAAGAAGAATACTCCATCTGTTCCTTCTGATTTACGTGGATTGCTAATGCAAAAACGTAAGAACAGACAATCTCCGGTAATATTCCCCCAAGAAAAACATCATTGTGAATATCACCAGGTTGTGATCAATTGTTGTTGTTCAGCTTCAAAACGGTCAATTTTTGATCGATTGAGTATTAATTCGCTTCAACATCAAGCTGAAGACCAAGAAGATGAGCTGTCATATACATCAGTCAACATGGCATCTCATACTAACAGAGGACGACATCCAAGACGGAATATGTCCCAAACCCCACGTCAACAACAGTTCAACTGGCTTCTTGATTCCTTTGAAGGAGTATATCAGAATACTCGATCAAGAAGACAAAGACAATTGCAGACTTCTGATTCAGAAGCTGGGGGTACTCAATCTTTTGAGTCTGATACCGATAGTGTGGATTCATACTTCTATACTAATCCCTCTGTATCTTCAAGAGAGGTTGAATCCTATGCTGTTGGAGATGAACCAGAGACGTTATCTGCTAATACGGAATAATGTCTCACTGCTGTGGAGCAATTATTGAAAGACATGCTTAACATGGTGCAAAGCATGCATCAGATAATTTTGAATCAGCAAACTGCTCAACCTACAGTAGTAACTCCAGTACCAGTAGCAGCACAAACTCAAGATAGTCAAGGGACTGATATACCTTTGAATATTCAAGAGCCTACTGTTAATCAAAATTCTGCATCTCCAGATCCCATCATTCCAGAAGATGTACCACCTCCAGTGGGGGTTACGGTACATCCAACGACTATTCAATCAAATGTGCTTCCTCAAACCAGTGAAGCCATTCAAGCAGTGCATGAACTCAAAGCACAGTTTGAAGTTTTGAGGCACAAAGATCAGCTCCATAGGTTAGGGATTAAGCAACCTTATCCTCCTCATTGGAATGATGTACCCTTTCCACCGAAGTTCAAGCCGTAATCCATGGTTTTATTCGATGGAAAAGCATCTCCCAGTCAATATATCAATTACTTTGATATTATGACTGTACACTTGCAGAAAAATGATGCTCTTCTCACTCGAGTGTTCATCGGGTGCCTGACGAGTTCAGCTTACGACTGGTATCGTAGCTTACCCGATAACTCTATTTCGTCTTTTGACGAATTCAAGACAATGTTTCTCTTCCGCTTCTATGAAGGAGGTATGGACATGAACATGTCCTCCTTGATAGAAATCAAACAAAAGGAGAAAAAAGATACTCGGACGTTCATTGAACGTTTCCGACAGGCTACTCTAAAGATGCCTCCTGGTATGCCAGATTCAGCGTTGATTGATACATGCAAGATGAATCTGCGACCATCCATTGCTGTCTTCACAGGTTTCCAATTCACAGATTGGGCTTCATTTATCATAGCAGCAGTTTCTGCCGAGACCAATGGTAGGTTGGCTCGTGAACACGGGATGATTTTCGCTTCAGAAGATAAAGGGAAGAAAAGTAATTCTGGTAATAATCCTGGCAATCGTAATATGAAAAGAAAATATACTCTTATGGTCAATCTTTCCAAGAATAAAACGATGCCAAATAATCAGGAATCTTCCAGGCCAAAGGAAGAATACTCTTTTGACGAAAGTGATATCCCAGGGATATTTCAACGTCTGGTGAAAAGTGGTAAACTTCAGATTCCAGAGCCAAAAAGGCATAATAAGGTGAATCTGACAGACAATCCCAAATACTGTATCTATCATAGATACATTAATCATCCTACCAGTGCTTGCTATGTCTTAAAAAAGAAGATCCAAGAGCTGATAAATGGTGGCGCTATCGCTTTAACCAATGATGACCATACGGTTACGACCAATATGGTTTCTCTTCAGTTCAAGAATTTTCCTCCACAACAAGTCCCAGATGGAATTATTCCAATTCCGAAGGCGACAATGAAGATCGTGAATATCCCGCCTGCCAGGAAAGAAAATACAGGATTGCTGCCGCTCACATTGAAGAATGGTGAAATCATGTGGGTACATCCTGACTTAGTACCTGAGTTGGAAAATGAAGGTAAAACTTTAAAATCTAAGAAAGATAAGAAAGTCAAAACCTGCAACATGATTTCTCATGTTATTCCAGATCCTGATGACTTGGATCATCTATGGGATTGCCTTCCTCTAGAAGATAGACTGAAAGGACTAAACATCTGTCCTCCAAGTCTAGCTCCTCCTACCAAGCTTAAGCTTACTCATCAGCAGTGGCTATCCATGAATAGTGTTCCTTTATACCGGGCACAACAAGTTTTTGCTGCTTATGAAAAAGCTCCAACAAGGATTTCTCCTCGTACCCCGAATCCTTCTCCTCCCTTAACTACAGAGACGTCTATGCTTCATTCTCCTGTAGTTGCAGAGGTTTCTTCCTCTTCCTGTGCTGAAACACCTGTCCAAAGCTCACTGCCTATCCACTTGTATAGTCAGCAATCTGTCCTTCTCATGAGGAAGATAGGTTATGAATTTCAAAAGGAAGAAGGTTTAAATTATGATAAAGGAATACGTCTTCCTTTACAAATTCAAAATCAGAATTCTACTGCTGGATTGGGTTCTGAAGTTCCTCGTAATAACCCTCACAAGAAGAAGGCTAAGGGAAGAAAGTCTAAATCCTGTAATATGGTACTTTCTTCTCCTAAGTCTGAAGAAGAAACTTTTGCTGGTACAAGATTTGGAAAAGAGTACCACAAAGACTAAGAGGGATCCTCCAAAGAAGCAGAAGATGTAGTGAAAACTCTACCAGTTCAACCTTCTCCTGTTCCTGTTAAACCGTCTGTGGTTGAAAAGGGGAAACAGAAGGCAGTACGCTTTGATACCCTATTAAAGTCTGCTTCCAATCAGGGGGTGGTGATGAAGCCTTACAAGTTTGACATTCTAGCTCAGTTAGCCAATACTCCGACTAGACTATCTATATTTGAACTGCTTCGCCTCTCCAGAGAAAGCAGAAAGACTTTGAGTGAAGCTTTACTTCAAGCAGATTCATGCTTGGCTCAACTCAATACTCATGATAATATACCAGTGTCATGTCCGCAATGTCATAGTGTGATGGAAGAAATTCCCAACATCACCTTTACACAAGAGGATATGCTATTGAAACACAACAAGCATGATAGGCCTCTGTGCTACACTGGATATATCGGATCCACTAAAATTGACAGGATTTACATTGATCCTGGGTCTTCAATTAGTATAATTCTTCAGAGTATGCTAAGACCTCTGAGGATTCCTACTAGTGAGCTGACTTATACTAGTACTACGATATTCGGTTTTAACGCTGGCAAGAGCAAACCACTGGGGAAGATTCGTCTGCAGATTCAGATTGGTGATCTTCGAACTATGGTAACTTTCTATGTTATCAACTCAGACGTATCCTACAATATTCTTCTTGGAAGACCGTAGATTCATGAGCACAATATTGTGCCTTCAACTCTTCACCAATATTTCAAGTATGTGGACTCCCACGGAGTTGTGAAAACTGAGTTCGCTGATATTAATCCGTTCAAGGGTGTCGAAGCTTACTTCTCTGATTCAAGGCTTTATAAACAAGAGCATGTGAAAGATATATCAGACATGGCTGAAGATCAATCATTATATAAGGATCAGTCTATTAATAAAGATCTGCCAGAGGAGCAACCTTTGAAGATCATAGTCAAGGGACGAATCCAATCCCAACATGTCAATGATCAACCTTTGGTAATCAAGGTTAAAGAAAGAACTCAAACTTCATCTGAGGGATCAATAAATATTCCTGCTAAGAGCCAAGTTCAACCTTTTATGATCAAGGTCAAAGGGCGTACTTCTTGTATGAATAATACAGAATTACCATTGATCGTCAATCTTGGCAAATCTACACAGAACACGGATGATGGTCCACCGTTGATTAATCCGAAGCGTAGCAATCAGATTATAAATGATGTAAATATTGATCATTCTGTACTTTTTGATATCAATGAAGATTTCCTGTTCGAGTATATGGCTGTCAAGTTTATTGAGAGAATGACGTTATCTTCTGATAATCAAAGTCGTCAATATAAAGACAACATAGAACCGGGAGAAACTTTATACATTGATCATAAGGAGCATTCTTTTCCTCCTCATATCGATGTCGGACCTTATGCTCAAAAGTTCTTGGCATCTTCTCCTTATCTGCTTTCTGTAGCCACTTCATCACAAGCTTGCGTAAACTTCAGACGTCACGAAGAATCCTATTTCGTGGTCCCATCTGATAAGAAAAACAAGCGCCAAATTGTGTTTGGCCTGGCTAGAAATATCCCTGTTACTCAGACAGATAATCTGAAGGATAAAGATAAAAAAAGAATCCGAATTGACAAATATAGTCAGCACTCTATCAAGATCATCCAGAACATGGGGTATGATTTGAAGACTATGCAAGGTCTTAATCAAGGCAAGGGTAGACGACTACCATTATGCGATGATCCGTTTTACCAAAAGACTCGTCATGGGTTGGGATATGATCCGTCCCACATGTTTAATGACGATATACAAGAAGAATTATCTTCTAGCTCTTCGCAATCATCAAATTCGGAAGAAATTATATTCATCGAATCCGATATGTCTCATTCCTCATATTGTGAATCTGGACAAATATTCTCAGTCAATATGGTTCAAGCCGATGATGAATCAGAGCCATTTGAGAATGATCCTTGGGCTCAACAGATGGATACTCAATGGGAACTTCGTTTTGAACAGCGACAGCCACCTACAGAAGATGAGGTTATCCAGATTGATGTTGGAGATGGAATTACGTCCAAACCAATATTCATCAGTAAGAATCTTTCTAAAGATGAAAAGGAAGAGCTGATAAAACTTATCAAAGATTACATTGACATCTTTGCATGGAGTTATGAGGATATGCCAGGGCTAGATCCTAAAGTTGCTACTCATAAACTCAATATTTTGCCTAATGTCAAGCCTGTAAAACAACAGCAACGGCACTTTAGACCAGATATGATGGATGCAATTAAAGCAGAAGTCAAAAAGCTGATTACATGTGGCTTTGTTCATGAAGAACAACACCCGGATTGGGTGGCCAATATTGTTCCTGTTATGAGGAAGAACGGAAAAGTTCGAGTTTGTATAGATTACCGAGATCTTAATACGGCTTGTCCAAAGGACAAATTTCCACTTCCCATCGCTGATGTCATGATAGACAATACATGCGATTTTGAACGTATGTCTTTCATGGACGGATTCTCAGGATACAATCAGATCAAGATGCATCCAGAAGATGAGAAGCATACATCTTTTCGAACACCCCTTGGGGTTTATTGCTATACGGTTATGCCGTTTGGTCTTAAAAACGTCGGTGCCACATATCAACGGGCTATGAGCAATATCTTTCAAGAACATCTACGGAAAATAGTTGAATGCTACGTAGATGATATTGCTGTTAAAAGTCAGTCAAAGAATGATCACATTCAGGACTTGAAGACAGTATTTGAATTGATGCGCCAGCATTAATTGAAAATGAACCCTACTAAGTCTTTCTTAGGGGTTTCTAGTGGCAAGTTTCTAGGATTTGTCATTACCTCTCAAGGTATCCATGTTGTCCTGATAAGGTTAAAGTAATTCTTGATATGCGTCATCCTCGTAATCTGAAAGAACTCCGTGGCTTTCAGGGCCGTATTGCTTATATCAGAAGATTTATATCTAATCTTTCTGGGAGATGTCAACCTTTCTCCCGTCTATTAAAGAAAGGGGTATCTTTCGTCTGGAATGAAGCATGTCAAAAAGCCTTCAATGACATTAAGCAATATCTTACAAACCCGCCTGTTCTGGTACCTTCGGTGATAGGAAGACCATTTTTGCTATATATTTGAGCATTGGATCATTCACTTGGTGCTCTTCTGGCACAGAAAAGTGATATGGGTCATGAACAAGCAATATATTATCTGAACAGAATGATGCTCGGAGCTGAACACAGATATACTCCTGTAGAAAAGGAATGTCTAGCTTTGGTTTTTGCCGTCCAAAAGACAAGGCATTATGTCACTGGACAGACTATTCATGTCATCTCCAGAATAAATCCCATTCGGGTATTGATGAGAAAACCGAGCATTCTTAATTCCAGGTTAGCTACCTGGGCGATGTTGCTCACTCCTTATGACATGGTTTATGTGTCTCAAAAATCAGTGAAGGGCCAAGCGTTAGCTGATTTCTTAGCTGCTCATCCTATACCTGAAACTTCGAAGTTATATGAAGACATTCCAGACGAAGTAGTGGATTGTAACATGACTTTGAAGAATGATATATGGCAATTATATTTTGATGGAGCATCACGAGTGGGACCTAAAGGAAATATTGTCTATGGGGTAGGAATTGTCTTAGTTTCTCCTGACAAAATGGTCATATACCGTGCCTATTCTCTTAATGAGCCATTTTCTAACAATGTAGCAGAATATAATGCTCTATTGATTAGTCTCCAAGTAGCAAAACTATTGGATATTGAATTCTTAGAGGCTTATGGAGATTCTCAATTGATCGTTAATCAAGTTAGAGGGACTTATGAAGTCAGAAATCCTGATCTCATCCCCTATCATCAGGTGGTAGTCGAGTTCGTCCTATCATTCAAAGGATTCTTCATTAAATTTGTATCACGTTCTCAGAATATGGAGGCTGATGCTCTTGCCATTTTAGCTGCAGACTTGGCTGTCCCAATCCGAAGGCAAAATACAATTACTTTGTTGGACCGAGACTTGTTCTGTGTGAAGAGTATTCTGCATATTGAACAAAGTTATGTTACAGAGGCAAGTTCCCAGCAGAAAGATTGGAGAACTCCATTCATTGATTATGCAGTTCATGGGATTTTGCCTGAAGATCCTAAAGAAGCTGCATCAATTAAGAGACGATCGTTTCGATTCTATTATGATTCGTCTTTACATATGCTATATCGTCGTTCATATGACGGACTCTTGCTGCGCTGTCTCTCAGAAAGTGAAGCCAAACAAACATTACGTGAGGCTCATGATGGTGTCTGTGGTGCTCATCAACCGGGTCCAAAGTTACAAGATCGCATTCGAAGAATGGGGTATTATTGGCCCTCTATGATAGCAGATGCTGTAGACTATGCCAGAAGATGTAAAGCATTTCAGATTTATGCTGATTTTATTCATCAGCCGTCTGAATTTCTACATTCTACAGCAGCCTCCTGGCCTTTCGAAGCTTGAGGTATGGACATCATTGGTCCTATTAACCCTCCTTTTGTCAAAGGACATCGATTTATACTAGCTATAACCGATTTCTTTTTGAAGTGGGCAGAAGTAGTTCCCCTTGCTGAAGTGAAAACATCTAATGTAATCAGCTTCATTAAACATCATGTCATTTATCGCTTCGGGATTCCTCGACGAATAATTCACGATAATGGACCTCAATTTGCCAGTCAGGCATTTTATCGGTTCTGTGACAAAAATCGAATTCAAAATCTGGCTTCTACGACTTATAATCCAGCTGCTAATGGTTTAGCTGAAGCCTTCAACAAAACGATCATCAAACTTCTCAAAAATTTTGTCTTTTCTAATAAAAGAGATTGGAATGAGAAGCTTGGAGAATGTTTATGGGCATATCGAACAACGGTCCGGACTCCTACTGGTTTTACACCATTTTCACTGGTTTATGGATGTGAAGCTGTTCTCCCATTGGAAATCCAGATCCCTTCTCTTCGAATTGCTATTGCTAATGAGCTAACTACAGAAAATAATGATCGCTTACGACTCCAAGAACTTGAAGAATTGGACGAGAAGCGTCTTCAAGCACAACAGCATATTGAGCTATATCAAGCCCGTATATCTCGAACTTTTAATCGTAAAGTCAAGGAGAGGGTATTTAAAGTTGGCGAGCTTGTATTAGCTGTTCTGTCACGCCCCAGAACCAGAATACTGGAGAGCGGGGGCAGACATAGCCAGCTACGTATATGAAATGGAATCCATCTCGCTATACGGTCACGGCTGTCTAGATACATGAGGGTTTATCTACAAGCCAACAGTCTCTTAAGGTCATGAACAAGCCTAGTGTCTCAATCACAAACAAGTAAGTAAAAGTCACAAGATGTATGATCATTAAATATACAATAGTAAGGCGTCCCAAACATTACATATTCAGTTGATCATGAAGCTAGTCGTTACAAAATGTTAGGACTAGCAAGAGTTTAGTCATACATGATCGACCCTAGGATCTGTTAATCATGTTACAGCCCGTAGGCAGACAGTAAGTAAAAGTACAATTGAGCTAACACGTGCTCGTCGGCTAAACGCCTCAAAAGAATAATTTTACAATAAAGTGGAAGGACAAAAAGAAACCCACTCGTTGCCAGGGTTACGCCTGGTGGTCACCATCTGGCTGGAAGTTAGGTGGATTCTCTGGAGCTGCTCCGATATCTGGCCATACAAAACCAGCTGGGTCAGACCCCAGTAAGAGCAAGTGCCACAAGGAGGCTTCACTTAGAAACTAAAACCAGCATATAGTAAGGAACATTAAAGTTAAATTATCAGAAATAACAACAATAATTGAGTACAAGGAAACCATTCAAGTAGCCAGACTATAACCCTTAAACCAAACAAGGACCGGGGTTGCAATCCTTCACCTAAATGGAAATCCGTCTCAAATACTATGGATAAGGTAATAAGACAATAAACGAAGAGAAGACACAGAACTGCTCCGGGAGCCAGGTTACAACCCTTAAACCAAACAAGGACCGGGGTTGTAACCTTTCGCCTGAACAGAACTGGACTCCTGATCTTTATTATTAAGGCCATTATAGATAATCATGTTGCTGAAGTAAGATAAAACATGACAAGCATGGCACGGGGTACAAGTAAGGCAATAACCGAAGGGAAGGCACAGAACTGCTCCGGGAGCCAGGTTACAACCCTTAAACCAAACAAGGACCGGGGTTGTAACCCTTCGCCTGAACAGAACTGGTCCCCCGATCGTTATTGTTAAGGCAAGCATCAATAATCGTGTCTTGTCACGATCTTGCACATGATCAGGATAAGACTAAGCTAGAATAACTTCATCCAAGCAATTACGGCCAATCAAGAGTACGGCTTGATACTTTAACTAGCTAGGGTTATCACAGGCCTAGTTACTAGCAGATGCAATGAGATTATTTCAACAGCCACAAGCCCTGCAGACTATCCAAGTTATCCAGGTCGAACGTCCGTTTATGAAGGGTGTACCATATGACTGTGTGCTGGAAGTGTGCCCTACTCATCGGTAGGCTACAAGTCCACTTAATGCGCCTAGATAACGGGATTGCCTGTAGCTGGTAATCTCTTCATGTCTACTGAATTATTCTAGTTTATTACTCTTAGTTAATTACAGTAGGTATCCCTGACCGTGGTACTCAGGGATCCCCTCCTAGACATGATGCAAGCCAATACTAGTTTATTGTGCAAACGCAATCATCCACGGTATCCAGGTTAGTCATTCTTGTCAGGTCATGTCACGTTAGCCGTCGCAACCGCAATTCGAGATAACCATGTCAGGTATGCTTGTCCTGCCATACCGTGTTCAATTATTATTAACAAATCTATTAAATAAATTCGTGATTATCAAGTTCATGACAAAAGGCGTAAGGATATAAAATGGGCGTAAAATATCTAATAAAATATCAATATACAGGGCTATAGAAGAGCCAAGCTTAAGAAAAATAAAACCAAAGTGACATGCTGATATAAGACCAAGTCAGCCAAGGCCATACGCTCAGTGCAAAAGTCATACGCTCAGGTAAGCGTACGCTCAGGTAAGCCTACGCTCACAAAGGGCAGCGTATGAGGTCCATACGACCCCTTGTCACACAAGTGAGCGAATGCAAGACATACGCTCCAAAAAGGCAGCGTATGAACTTCATACGACTCCTTGTCACACAAGCGAGCGTATGCAAGTCATACGCCTCCAAAAGGCAGCGTATGGACTCCATACGACTCATGGCTATCCAAGTGAGCGTATGCAAGTCATACGCTCCAAAAAGGCAGCGTATGGACTCCATACGACTCCTTGTCAAGCAAGCGAGCGTATGCGAGTCATATGCTTCCAAAAGGCTGCATATGGGGTCTACAGCACTGCGCTAAAGAGCGCGCACAGCTCAGTGACGCAAGCTAAAAAGCTCGCGTACTGCTCACTGTCTTCTCCAAACAGCAGGAACTCCATGGTTGAACCCTATGCTTCCAAAGTCCACAACTTGGTCAAAACAAGTCCAAATCCAACTTTCCAAAGGTCAAAATTGGGTAGAAGGAAATTCTCTACCACATGGAACCATCAAAACTTGAAAACAAGGGAATTTAATAGATCAAAACCTTGAAAATCCGAAAATGACTAAATTCTTGATCTACAAAAATCCAAGCTTCAAAATAGAAAATGACAAGTTCTAATGTGGATTAGAAGTTGCAAGGAAGAGGTTAGAACAATAAAATGGTAGGTTTCTTCATGAAGCAAGATTGCACTTGCCTAGGCTAGGCTTTTCTTGGTTGGTGGTGGAGAGTAATGAAGAAGAAAGGAAATAATAAGGAGAGAGAATGGGAAGAGGTTAATAAATACAAATGGTGATGGTAGGTAGGGGTTCACCTTGGGTTCATCATGAACCCAATCAAAACCAAGCCAAGCCGAACCAACCAACCCGAACCAGGAATAAACCAAGCCCAGAAGGAAATGCCAAGCCAGGAAATCATGCAATACAAGAATAAATACGTACATGTATTCCAAGAATACGTAATACGAACCACAGGCATTACATGTTCGGAGACTAATGGTGATGACTCACAAAAGCAAAAGGAAATTCCTAGCAAAATGGGATGGCCCGTATGTAATTGAGTCCGTGTTCTCCAATGGTGCCTATCGATTGTCAAAATCCAATGGAGATCTACTCATGCTGCCGATCAATGGCAAATTTCTTAAGAAATACTATGTATAAAAAGAGAAGACAGAACAAAAATAAAACTTCTTTTATTATTTTTGTTCAAGATAAAAGATTAAGGACGAGGGCCACTCCCTTCCTTATTGAATACATAGTCAGCCAATGCATAGAAGGCATCGTTTCCTGAACCCATAAAAATTTTACAGATGGTCATCCTCAATGCTTCTTCTTCAGGAGTTTTTCCTGGCTCTACTAAGAAAGCAGAGATGTCTTGGGGTGGCTTGGGCGTAGAAGAACTGTTGTCTACTTCGGTCGGCCCGTCACTATTGGCTCAGTAGGGTATGTCTCAATGACGTCCTCAATGTTCCTGAAGACTTCATTCTTTTGCTGTACATCCTCGAAAGACATTTCCAATAGAGGAGTAGAAATTAGAATGAAATGATTACAGAGAATTCTCACCTATTTATAGAGGAGGATTACTAATGAACTGGTCTCTGAAATTGAAAATGACTTTTCATTTCCGAAAAGACTCGTTCGTTCATGTTACCAGGTTCATCCATTTAATTATGGAATTGAATCGTCCTTTCTGTTCCCAAGAAATACGTTGATTCGTCCACCATTTTGACGTATATGCTCACAACATCTGTCTTCTTATTCCCCAGCTACCAAGGTTTGGTTAAGCTGACTTCTTGTCCCTTGGGAGAGGGATTTTAAATCTTCTATCAATTTGATTAAAAAGTGGGATTCGTTATTTATCATATTTTCATAACCTCTGGATAAATGCTAAATCTATCTCCTTATCTATCATTTTCCATTTTGACCTCTGTATAGAAATTAATCTAATTTTCTTTTGAGTTCTCACACACTGTCATGTCCATATTACCTCTGATAGTATTGTGTACTCTAAATCAGAAAAGAAGGTTTCATTATCTATCATGTCTATATTACATCCAGATAGATACAAATCATTGAGCATAGAAGAATTATCATTTCCACTCTCATATCATCATAAAAGTCTATTACATTTTTTAGACTTTTCTTTACAATGGAAATCTATTATATCTAGGATTTTCATTCTATACACCAACGATAACCTAATAGATCTATTTCTTCTTTGGATCTTCTTTGACGGGTTCGTTGTTGGTGGCAGTTCCTGACTGTCTGAGCTCCAGTGGCAACCAGAGCAGTAGGAATCAAACTCTGGTCTTCTCTCTCAGAAAAGAGGAGAACCCCAGAGTATGGCAGCCCGAAGGCGTGTTGCTGCCAATACAATTGGTGGATTAGTGGCGGCACCTCAAAGGAGATAGGAATGTATCCAGCATTGGGATATAATTCCTAGTTCTGCCGTGAAAGGAACTCTACTACCCGATTTCTCGGGGTAGAGTTGACTCCACCATCCAACTCTCCGTGTATAAAGGCTCTTCCTACCAACAGAGGAAGACCCTTCTATCTCACGAAGTGTTCTGAGTTGTCTGATTTGCGTGTCAAAAGCGCATGAGCTCCCTGATGTTGATGTCAGAAGAACGCTCTTCACAACGTCAAAGTTACCAATGCCGGTCCTGGAAAAACTGCTCAGCCAAACTTCTGCAGAAAAAACAACAAAGAAGAAGTGTTTTAAACAGAAGAATCATCAGCTGCGTATTGAACGCTAACTAAAAACAGATGACAAGGCTTTTACGCCGGCGCTTCACAAAGGCTTTTACGCCGGTGATATGACAAGGCTTTTACGCCATTGCTTCAGCAAGGCTTTTATGCCGGTGCTTCACAAAGGCTTTTACGCCAATACTTCAGCAAGGCTTTTACGTCGGTGATTCAGCAAGGCTTTTACGCCAGTGATTCACTAGGCTTTTACGCCAATACTTCAGCAAGGATTTTACGCCAATACTTCAGCAAGTTTTTACGCTCATGAATAGATGTTTTTAACAACAAAAAATTCGAAGACAGATATTTGCTTACAATCGGACTTACCATTTAAGTTGAATGGTTTGCCTATAATAGTGGTTGAATCCACATTTGAAGACTGGACGTACAAAAGAACACCGTGGGAAAGCTTCACCATCCTCATTTGTTGGAGAACAACATCACAGAAAGTTATCTTCAGAGGAATGAATACGAGGATATATGAAACATTCTCGGCTATTTATAAAGACTGAAGAACTGTTGGGATGAGTCTATTTCGGAGGAAGATCCTATTTAAAGGCTCTCGTAACCACAAGACAAATGCCACGTGTTGGTTTGTTTCTTGAGAATTAACAACCACAGAAGCAGTCAAAAGAAGTGCATAAACAAGTACGCGTCAATAGATGAGGTTAACAACAAAATTTTATTTATAAAGGGGGAAGTGGACCCCTATAGATAAGAGAGTCGTAATACACGGAATATTATTTTCTTTCTCCTTCATTGGGTTGACGAAGGGAGGCACCCAATTCGCACATGTTGCGGATCCCAGAGCGACGCATTAGATTTAAAAACGCTTCTGCATCTCCTGAGCCTTCGTATGCAGTTGGGGGACCACCATCAATGCGATTAAAAATGGCAGGAGTTACTCCAAAACACTCTAAAAAGTTGCACGCCCGCTCGAAGTCAAGCCTAGAGCTCGAAGCCTCTTTGTTGGTAATCTCATTCTTCGGTGCCATGACAAAACGAGGATGAATGTCAACAATAAAGAATTTATCCTTATTTATACAAATCAAAACAACTCTTCATATTCCTCGTTGGAAACTGTTCACTCGGGAAGATAAAGAGACGTTCGAAAAGTTTCGAGAAAGAAATTTATTATGGCGGTCAAGTGTTGACCGACATTATTTTTCTTGAGAATTAAGCTGACTGTTGGACATCCCCGCTTTTACGCAGATGACGGTTGTGTATCCCAAATTTTACGCTGGTAGATCAAATCTCAACTTTTACGCTTCTGTTCAAAGTGTTTCAAATTTTGGAAATATTTGAAAACTTTGAAGGGGGTCTTGTAGGAGCGTAAAAATTGCTTTAAAGAAAGAGTCATCTCATTTATAAGTGATCTACTTTACGCCTAGCAGAACGGGTAATTTCTTTACGCCCAAGACTAGGCTAATCAATTTACGCCTAAGAAGGCTGATCATTTTATGCTTGGGTCTACACCTATGATTTTACGCCAAAGACAGAGCAGCCACTTTTACGCTGGACAAAGCTGTCAAATTTTGCATTTAATGCAAACTCTGACATGATATTAATGATGGCATATATCACAAAGGGATTTGTCTTTACACAGAGACCAATGATGTCGTTTAGTGTGTGGATTGGGCTACTTTATGCTCACACTACGGCTTCTTTTACGCACGAAGATTATATGAGCCTTTACGCTCAACAGTCGACATATGCGTAAAGTCTATTTGAGCTGCTTTTACGCTCAAGGTTATTTAATAACCACTTTACGCGGGAAGTCTATGTCAAGGCTATTTTACGCCAAATCTACTGCTTTACGCTCAGAGTACATTGGGCTATTTTTACGCCCTATTCTCCTCCACCAGTTTGGAACGTGGTTTGCTTACGTGACTTTCATGCTACTCTTTTCGAAGAACGTGTGTACATGCATCCTATCTTTACTGAAGTGATGGGACACACGTCAACATATGCAAAGGATGGCTTCGATCATGGGTGGCAGTTGCTAGCGTAAAGATGGAACTTTTGCTGAGTTTTTACACACAAGAGTCCAAGTCTATAAATAGACTTATTTTTCTTATAACAAGGAGGGACAGAAGGATAGAGACAGACAGAGAGACAAGAGAGAATACAGAGATCAGAACTTTAAGATTTTGATTCTCCAGAGCATTCTTCTTCAACTTTTCTTTCAGAACAGAGTGAAGCAAACCAGGAAAGCATTCGGCCTCGCCATCAGTGCCCAAGTGCGTCGATACCTTTCTGGTGACTTAGTTCATCCAAGTTGTTCTACTTCAAGTAGTGATCTTCATTATCATCATATGGTCCAAGGAACAAAGTGATCATTTACAGATCGGACTTCCATAGCAATACTTTCCAGAATCAAATTGGTAATTCTTGTACTTTTTCTCGTTTTATTTTTAAAATCCAACTTTTGTTTGGCAATTTTGTTAAGTGAAACAGCGCCCCCCCTGTGTGCCTCGCTGGCCGTGCGCCCCCTTACGCACCTCGCTGGCCGCGCGCCCCCTTGCAGGCCTCGCTGGCCGCGCGCCCCCTTGCGCACCTCGCTGCCCGCGCGAGTTGACCCTGTTGACCCCGCTCGCGCCCCTTGGCGCGCTGCAACCGTTCCCTAGCGTATCTCTCGGCGCCGCTTGCCCGAGCCCCCTGCCTGGCATACCCTGTGCCATGGCTTCCCTTCCTGACCCTTGGTGTTCCCCTTGGTCCCCGGTTTCCCTCTTGCTAATTTTGTTTTCTGAGATATTGATGCCCACAGCACGACTTGACTTAACCCTACCCATCTTGACACAATTTTCTGTGTTTTTAATTTATGGCTAGTATCCTCTAATTTTGGCAGTAACTCAGTGTGGTACATGTGTAACTTGTGGATTTTAACTTGTAACCTGCAACCTGTAATTAATCTCCTGTAACATGATATCTTGATAGTGGCCGCCGTGGCGCACTCTTGACTTGACTTGACTTAACTTGATAACTGGTCGTGCATTGACTTGCCCTGACACCGTGGGTGTTCCTTTCTGGTTGTTTTGTGCAATCCACTTGCCTTGTCGTGCATCATGTCTAGGACGCGACTCCCTGGGTACCACGGTCAGGGACTCGCGCTAAAACAAGTTAGGCTAATGGTTAGATCAATCTAGAACATGGAGAATTTCCAGTCATAGGCGATCTCGTTATCTGGGCGCTTTAAATGGACTTGTAGCCTACCGACGAGTAGGGCACATTTCCAGCACACTGTCATGTGTTGCACTCTCTAAGTCACCTAAGGGTATATCGTCTCCAGGACGATGTCTCCAACCATACTCTCAACCCGCGGAAGGATAACTGGATAGTCTGCAGGGCTTGGGACTGGAACTTTCTCGTTTACATCTTATTAGTAATTAGGCTTGTGATAACCCTAGTTAGCTAAGTAGTAAGCCATAGTATTTGCTTGGCCGCTTGTGAATGGATGGTGTATAGCCTGGTCTAAATCTCGTCTAAGTCCCTGTGCTTGGTATCCCTGAGCGTGATTGTTTATTTATCTTAACAATAAATAGGTAGAGACAAGTGCTATTCAGACGAAGGGTTACAACCCCAGTCCTTGTTTGGTTTACGGGTTATAATCTGGCTCCCGAAATGGTTCCATGTCCCTAGTTGTTTATTGTCCTGTTTTACTCTTTATTACTTGTACTTTTCTTCTATTTCTTATGTTCTAATATGCTGGCTTTTGTTCTTATTTCGTGGCCTCCTTTGTGGTACTTGCTCTTTCTGGGGTTTGACCCAGCTGGTTTTGTGTGGCCAGATTTCGAAGCAGCACCCGAGGATCTACCGAACTTCCAGCCCAATGGTGGCGACTAGAAGAAACCCGGGCTACGAGTGGGTTTTCCATTTTATTTCACCCACTACATTGTAAATTTATTCTTTTGAGGCATTTAGCCGACGAGCACCTGTTAGCTCGATGCATCTTTACTTACTGTCTGCCTACGGGCTGTAACATGATTAACAAATCCTAGGGTTGATCATGTATGACTTAACTCTTGCTAGTCCTCGCATTTTGTATGACTAGCTTCATGATCAGCTGAATATGTAATATTTAGGACACCTCTTATTGTATATTTGGTGGTCTAATATCTTGTAATTATATTATTTGCTTGAGATTGAGACAATAGGCTTGACCTTAAGAGACCGTTGGCTTGTAGTAAACCCTCACATCTAGACAGCTGTGACCGTATAGCGAGGTGGATTCCATTTCAATATACGTAGCTGGCTATGTTCGCCCCCGCTCTCCAGCATTTTGGTTCTGGTGCGTCACATGGTTTAAGTGGTGGCCCATGCAGGTCTTGGCTTTCAAGATTATGTGAGGGTTTACCAGATAGATGTCTCAATCAGTGCTTGTCTTTGATCTCTAATCATATCCTCTGAATCTCTGGATTCTTATCCTGATCATGTGCTTGTATCGTTGATCTGTCCTGGTCCTTTCTTATTGTTTCCCTGTGTCGTCTTCTTCAGCGGTACTGTACATGACCCCGCTGATCAGCAAGGTGGAGCACTTCCCGTGGACCAGCCGCAACTCGGAGATCAAGCCCAGTATTCTGGAGTAGCCTCCAGAGTTGTACCTACGGGAGGAGAGCCCCCAGTCCAGCCCGTTCGACCTGCCGAACCTGACAATGGCACCTTGGTAGGTCTCATCCGGACTTTGATAACTTCCCAGGATCGTAGAGGAGACACCTTGTACCAGGTAGTGGCAGATGCTTTAACCAGAGGCGGTCATCCAGGAAATAGCACGGCCAACAGCTTCAAGCGCTTGAACCCTCTATTCTTCGACGGCAGCGAAGATGCGATTGCCGCGGACGCTTGGCTTCAGGATACCGAAGTGATTCTGGAAGCAGCTAGAACACCTGAGAACGAGAAGGTGGTGATGGTACGTCTGTAGCTGCTGGACTTAGCTCACAGTTGGTGGGCGGCACAGGCCGTGGGATTAGCGGCGCCAGTTGCTTGGACGGTGTTTAAAGAAAGATTCCAGACAAAGTATTTTAATGCTGTAGCTCGGTACGACCTACAGACGAGATTTACTAACTTGAAGCAAGGAGGCAGAACGGTCGACGGTTATGCATCTAAGTTTTCTAGATTCAGTAGGATTGCCCCCACCTTGGTGGCGACCAAGTTTGATAGGGCCCAGCAGTTCCAGCAGGGACTGCATTTGGAGATCTTGTTGGCAGTTAAGCAGTTCGAGCACCAGACGTTCGATGCAGTATTAAGAGCAGCTAGGAGGCATGAGTATACCTCCCAAAGGATCGTAGATAGGACCGAAGGTCCGAAGCGATCCCACAACCAGATGCACCAATCATCAGCTCCAGTCCCGGCAGCTAGGAGTTTGACCATTGGAACTCCGATGCGGGCGGCCTCAGTGATGTCGGTTCAATATTCGACCCCGACGTACCCGCAGCAGCAGAAGCAGAAGCAGACTTCTACGATAGGATGTTCACATTGCGGGAAGCCAGGCCATGTAGTGGCAGATTGTCATAAGGCACAAGGATTGTGTCTGGCTTGTGGAGCGGCAGATCACAAGATAGGAGCCTGTCCGAATAGGGGTAGTTCGTCCTCTTCTAACCTAACCAGTCCATCGATTAGGGGACCAGCACCTATGCAGCAGCAGCAGTACCCGAGACCCTTATTGCCTCAGGCCGAGGCATTTCATCAGCAGAACCAGCAGCAGTATACCCAGGCTCAAGTGCAGAACAGGCAGAGAAGTTTCCAGCAGAGGGTACCCACAACAAGAGGACAAGGTCAGGCAATGATGATAACTATGGAAGAAGAAGTTGCACCAGGTGAGGTAGTGGCAGGTACTATTCTCGTCAACTCCTCTCCAGCATCGGTATTATTTGATTCTGGTGCATCGCATTCATTTCTGTCTGCACAATTCGCGACACGGATAGGATTGGAGCCCGAGTCATTATCAGTAAGGCTCAATATACTTACTGGTAATGGTCTTATGGGAGTAGATCGAGTGTTTTCCTCGTGTCGGATCGTAGTTAGCGGTAGAGAGTTCCCCATTAGATTTATAGAGTTTCCTATGGCAGACTATGATGTAGTCTTAGGCATGGATTGGTTGAGGAACCATCATGCTAGGATAGACTGCCATATTGGCAGGGTTGTTTTTAGCATTCCAGGCGAGCCAGAGTTTTCATTTTCCAGAGGCGCAGTGGAGCCATCTACCCCAGTATTGCGGATGGCAGTAGCAGCAGTACAGTTACCTAGGATAGTTGAAGAGTTTCCAGATGTCTTCCCAGAAGAACTTCCAGGGATGCCGCCAGAATGGGAGATTGAGTTCACTATAGACTTGATCCCCGGGACAACACCGGTATCAGAGCGAGTCTACAGGATGACGCCTTCAGACTTAGAGATTTTGTACAAGATGATTGAAGAATTCAAGACCAAAGGATTCATTCGTGCAAGTGGATCGACTTGGGGAGCCCCGATGCTTCTTGTGAAAAAGAAGAATGGTACGTCCAGGTTATGTGTAGATTATCGTACCTTGAACTCGATGACGATCAAGAACAGATACCCTCTCCCGAGGATAGATGACTTGTTTGATCAACTCAAGGGGGCTTCAGTGTTTTCGAAGATAGACTTGCGGTCAGGATACCACCAGATCAGAGTCAGAGAGCAGAACATCCCGAAGATAGCTTTCCGATCTAGGTATGGGCATTGGGAGTTTCTTATTATGTCCTTTGGAGCAACCAATGCGCCAGCGGTATTCATGGATCTCATGAACCGTATCTTCATGCCCTACTTGGATCAGTTTGTGATCGTGTTCATTGATGACATCCTGGTCTACAGCAAGAGTGAAGCAGAGCATAAACATCATCTCAGAGTTGTCCTTCAGACGCTTAGAGAAC
This sequence comes from Iris pallida, assembly GCA_029216955.1. Classification (NCBI taxonomy): domain Eukaryota; kingdom Viridiplantae; phylum Streptophyta; class Magnoliopsida; order Asparagales; family Iridaceae; genus Iris; species Iris pallida. The sequence continues at coordinate 14,622,087 of JANAVB010040817.1, read as the reverse complement.
ATCAGTTGCACGCCATGTTTAGTAAATGTGAGTTCTGGCTCGATCGTATTTCGTACTTAGGTCACATCATTACCCGAGGAGGAGTGGAAGTGGATCTCCAGAAGATTGTGGCTATCGAGTCATGGCCAGTACCTAGTTCAGCGACAGAGGTTCGCAGCTTCCTTGGATTGGCCGGCTACTACCGACGATTCGTTTCAGATTTTGCAAGGATTTCGACGCCGATGACCCAGTTGACCTGCAAGGATGTGCAGTTTGCTTGGACAGCAGAGTGTCAGGAATCATTTGAGAAGTTGAAGCGAGATTTGGTAACGGCCCTCATTCTCACACTTCCAGATGGGACCGAAGGATTCACAGTTTATTGCGACGCTTCAGGCAGAGGATTGGGATGTGTTTTGATGCAACATGGGAAGGTAATAGCTTATGCGTCACGTCAACTCCGTGATCATAAGAAGAATTACCCGACCCACGACTTAGAATTGGCAGCGGTAGTATTTGTACTGAAGCTTTGGCGACACTATCTGTACGGAAATAGAGTGGAGGTATTTACTGATCACAACAGTCTGAAGTATGTTTTTACCCAGAAGGACCTTAACATGTGGCAGAGAAGATGGCTCGAGCTACTGGTGGACTACGATGTGGACTTGCAGTATCACCCAGAGAAGGCCAATGTTGTAGCAGATACATTGAGCAGGAGAGCCGGAGTTTATTTCCTAACGGTACAACCAGAATTATTGGCAGATCTTCAGAAGATGGGAATTAAAGTGATTCTTCCTACCAACGTGGCGTTGATGGCCAGTCTACAGGTTCAGTCCAGCATAGTTGAGAGGATCCGGAGAGCGCAGTCAACAGATCCCAAGCTTCAGCGGCTCAGAGCAGAGTGTGAGGCGGTAAGGAGACCAGAGTTGTACATTCATGAAGATGGTACACTTCGATACGGCACTCGTCTTTGTATACCCAGTGGAGATATCAGACAGGAGGTCATGGCAGAAGCCCACAGTTCACAGTACTCTATTTATCCCGGTGGCACGAAGATGTACCGTGATATTCGTTAGCATTTCTGGTGGAATGGCATGAAGAGGGAGATAGCTCGGTTTGTCTCTCAGTGTTTGGTTTGCCAGCAGGTTAAAGCTGAACATCAGAGGCCCGCTGGACTTCTTCAGTCCTTGCCAATTCCAGAATAGAAGTGGGAGCATGTGACCATGGATTTTGTGACTGGATTGCCTAGATCCCCAGCTGGTCGAGATGCTATTTGGGTTATAGTTGACAGGCTCACGAAGGTGGCTCATTTTCTCCCATTCAGAGTTGGGCAGTCTACGGCTCAGCTAGCAGAGATGTACCTCAGGCAGTTTATCAGGCTTCACAGAGTGCCCGTCAGTATCACCTCGGACAGGGATTCAAGATTCACATCACACTTTTGGCGTAGCCTGTAAGAGAGTTTGGGAACTTACCTTCAGTTTAGCTCAGCTTATCATCCGCAGACAGATGGTCAGTCAGAGCACACAATCCAGACTCTTGAAGATATGTTGAGGTCTTGTACCCTTGACTTCGGTGGTTCATGGGAGGATCACCTGCACCTGGTAGAATTCTCGTACAACAATAGTTTCCAGGCCAGTATTCAGATGGCTCCGTTCGAGACATTGTATGGTAGGAAGAGCAGATCCCCGCTAGCATAGGATAATGTTGGAGAGAGGCAGATGCTTGGTCCAGAAATGATTGCCCAGACAGTTGATGTGGTCAGAAGGATCAGAGATTGCCTTCGAGTGGCCCAAGATCGCCAGCACCATTGGGCCGATGCTCATCGACGTCCCTTAGAGTTTGCTATCGGCGACCATGTATTCCTTAGGATCTCGTCTAACCGCGGTGTCATTCGCTTTGGCGTACGGGAAAAGCTTAGTCCTAGGTATATAGGACCGTTCGATATCCTGGAGCGAGTAGGAAATGTATCCTATCGTCTCGCTCTTCTGCCGTCGCTAAGAGAGGTGCATGATGTATTCCATGTATCCCAATTACGACGGTACATCCCTGACCCGAGCCATATCCTGGACCATTCGGAATTGGTTGTTGGTACCAACCTTTCGTATGAGGAAAGGCCCGTGTCTATATTGGACCGGAGAGAGAATATACTCCAGAACAAGACTATTAGCTTAGTCCATGTTGCTTGGGGTCATCACTCTCTAGGTTAGTCAACGTGGGAGCGTGAGGACGACATCTGATCGCGATACCCCTACCTATTTGACTCGTAAGGTATAATGTCTTCCTTATACCTTATGATTTTCATTCCTTGATTGCATGTATGATTGTATGATTGAACTGCTTAGTGTAGATATTGGTGCTTAGTGTAGCTTGCCGTGGCAGTCTCTAGCATCTTGATTTAAATTTCGAGGACGGAATTCTTTTAAGGTGGGTAGAGTTGTCACCCTCATTTCCCGTATTTCACAATTATACTCGTAGTTGGATTTTGACATGTATTTTAATTTTTTTGACTTGCGGAATTTTGGGTTTTCTCGTATTTTGGGTTTCGGCTTGGCTCGGTTTTAGTTGGGTTGGTTTGATTTTAAACCCAATGGAGCACTTTAACCTAGAATCCACCCTCATTCCACCACAACCACCCTCATTAAATCCCCACCAACCATTCTCTCCCCTCATTACTTCCCTCATTAATTTTCTAACTCCTTCTTCTTCCTTCTTCCACACAACACCCCACCCATAGGCAAGTGCATCTTGCCACCACATGAAGACCAAATTTTATTTACCTAATAACTTAATTAGATGATTTGGAGCAATATTAGAACTTGACATTTTTGGATTTGGAGCTTGGATTCTCCTAGATCTAAGTTTTTAACATTTTCGGAATTTCTTGGGTTTGATCTACCAAACTTGGATTTTTGCTTATTTTGATGCCTCTATGTTGTAGAGAATCAAATTTTACACAAGTTAGACACTTAAAATTCTGGATTTCGAGTTTTATGGGCCAAGTTGTGAAGTTTCAAAGTTTTGTAATCCATGGTGTTCATCCTCTCAGCTTGAGGAAGAAGAAGAACCCCTCGCTGGCCGCGCTGTTTAGCGCCGGGATGTTTTTCCTCCCGTGCCGCGCTCTTTAGCGCTGGCCGCGTGCCTCGCTGGCCGTGCGCCCCCCCCCCCTTACGCGCCTCGCTGGCCGCGCGCCCCCTTGCGCGCCTCGCTGGCCGCGCGCCCCCCTGTGCGCCTCGCTGGCTGCGCACCCCCCCTGCGCACCTCGATGGCCGTGCGCCCCCCCTGCGCGCCTCGCTGGCCGCGCGCCACCTTGCGTGCCTCGCTGGCCGCGTGCCCCCTTGCGCGCCTCGCTGGCCGCGCGCCCCTTGCACGCCTCGTTGCCCGCGCGCAGTTTATTCCGTTGACCCCGCTCATGCCCCTTGGCGCGCTGCAACCGTTCCCTAGCGCGTCTCTTGGCGCCGCTTGCCCGAGCCCCTTGCCTGGCACACCCTGTGCCATGGCTTCCCTTCCTAACCCTTGGTGTTCCCCTTGGTCCCCGGTTTCCCTCTTGCTGATTTTATTTTCTGAGATATTGATGCCCACAGCGCGACTTGACTTAACCCGACCCATCTTGACACGATTTTTTGTGTTTTTAATTTATGGCTAGCATCCTCTGATTTTGGCAGTAACTCAGTGTGGTACATGTGTAACTTGTGGATTTTAACTTGTACCCTGCAACCTGTAATTAATCTCCTGTAACATGATATCTTGATAGTGGCCGCCGTGCCGCACTCTTGACTTGACTTGACTTAACTTGATAACTGGTCGTGCATTGACTTGTCCTGACACCGTGGGTGTTCCTTTCTGGTTGTTTTGTGCAATCCACTTGCCTTGTCGTGCATCATGTCTAGGATGCGACTCCCTGGGTACCACGGTCAGGGACTCGCGCTAAAACAGATTAGGCTAATGGTTAGATCAATCTAGAACATGGAGAATTTCCAGTCACAGGCGATCTCGTTATCTGGGCGCTTTAAATGGACTTGTAGCCTGCCGACGAGTAGGGCACATTTCCAGCACACTGTCATGTGTTGCACTCTCTAAGTCACCTAAGGGTATATCGTCTCCAGGGCGATGTCCCCAACCATACTCTCAACCCGCGGAAGGATAACTGGATAGTCTGCAGGACTTGGGACTGGAACTTTCTCGTTTGCATCTTGTTAGTAATTAGGCTTGTGATAACCCTAGTTAGCTAAGTAGTAAGCCGTAGTATTTGCTTGGCCGCTTGTGAATGGATGGTGTCTAGCCTGGTCTAAATCTCGTCTAAGTCCCTGTGCTTGGTATCCCTGAGCGTGATTGTTTATTTATCTTAACAATAAATGGGTAGAGACAAGTGCTATTCAGGCGAAGGGTTACAATCCCGGTCCTTGTTTGGTTTACGGGTTGTAATTTGGCTCCCGGAATGGTTCCATGTCCCTAGTCGTTTATTGTCCTGTTGTACTCTTTATTACTTGTACTTTTCTTCTATTTCTTATGTTCTGATATGCTGGCTTTTGTTCTTATTTCGTGGCCTTCTTTGTGGCACTTGCTCTTTCTGGGGTTTGACCCAGCTGGTTTTGTGTGGCCAAATTTCGGAGCAGCACCCGAGGATCTACCGAACTTCCAGCCCAATGGTGGCGACTAGAAAGAACCCGGGCTACGAGTGGGTTTTCTATTTTGTTTCATCCACTATATTGTAAATTTATTCTTTTGAGGCGTTTAGCCGACGAGCACCAGTTAGCTCGATGCATCTTTACTTACTGTATGCCTACGGACTGTAACATGATTAACAAATCCTAGGGTTGATCATGTATGACTTAACTCTTGCTAGTCCTCGTATTTTGTATGACTAGCTTCATGATCAGCTGAATATGTAATATTTGGGACGCCTCTTATTGTATATTTGGTGGTCTAACATCTTGTAATTATATTATTTGCTTGAGATTGAGACAATAGACTTGACCTTAAGAGACCGTTGGCTTGTAGTAAACCCTCACATCTAGACAGCCGTGACCGTATAGCGAGGTGGATTCCATTTCAATATACGTAGCTGGCTATGTTCGCCCCCGCTCTCCAACATTTTGGTTCTGGGGCGTCACACAGATGATGTAATTCCACTGGAAAATATACCTTATTTTATCAATAAAGGGCTATCTTTGAACTACATCGAGCTTAATAAGCTTTGTACAATGTATGCTATGGAACACGGTATAGGCACCCACCTGCACACACAGGTGACAAATGTCTACACCGTAAACCAACTTAACTCCAGTAGAAGACGCTTACCGCATAATCGAAGGAAAGGATCATCCAATCATCTTCGGCCGGAAGAATGATCCACAGCCCTTCAGGATAGAAGAAGTTGATCTCGAACACGACACCGGGAGACTGCCCCTTTATCTGTATAGTTCCCGATCCAAGTACCTCATGCAAAAATAGGGGTATGATCTGGAAACTACACCAGGTTTGAACTACGGTACTGGACGACGGTTACCCTTACAATTGCCGGTCCCGGCTGGGAAACCACGAGATTATTACAACAAAACCAGATGTGGGCTAGGTTACGTTACACCGATAACGACCCCTGAAAGCTCAGACGAGGAATGCGACTGGCATTCACACTCAACCGGATCACCCACTTCCGATTCGGATGTCATCATCGGGAACGTACTCAGGCAAGTCTTATCCGTCAATATGGCATTGGCCGACGCCTATGAAGAAGATGAAGACATTCCTGAACTTCTTGAGTTAGAGCCGTGGGCACAACAGCTAGATGCGCATTGGGAGAAGCGGTTCGAACAAAGAGAGCCTCCCACCGAAGATGAGGTTGTGCAAGTCGATCTCGGTGATGAGTCTTCTCCAAAGCCCATCTTCGTCAGAAAAAGTCTGACAGACGAAGAGCGGGAATCGCTACTACAACTCGTCAGATAATACATCGACTTGTTCGCCTGGAGATCTTGTTGGCAGTTAAGCAGTTCGAGCACCAGACGTTCGATGCAGTATTAAGAGCAGCTAGAAGGCATGAGTACACCTCCCAGAGGATCGTAGATAGGACCGAAGGTCCGAAGCGATCCCACAACCAGATGCACCAATCATCAGCTCCAGTCCCGGCAGCTAGGAGTTTGACCATTGGAACTCCGAGGCGGGCGGCCTCAGTGACGTCGGTTCAACATTCGACCCCGACGTACTCACAGCAGCAGAAGCAGAGCAGACTTCCACGATAGGATGTTCATATTGCGGAAAGCCAGGCCATGTAGTGGCAGATTGTCATAGGGTGCAAGGATTGTGCCTGGCTTGTGGAGCGGCAGATCACAAGATAGTAGCCTGCCTGAATAGGGGTAGTTCGTCCTCTTCTAACCTAACCAGTCCATCGATTAGGGGACCAGCACCTATGCAGTAGCAGCAGTACCCGAGACCCTTATTGCCTCAGGCCGAGGCATTTCATCAGCAGAACCAGCAGCAGTATACCCAGGCTCAAGTGCAGAACAGGCAGAGAAGTTTCCAGCAGAGGGTACCCACAACAAGAGGACAAGGTCAGGCAATGATGATGACTATGGAAGAAGAAGTTGCACCAGGTGAGGTATTGGCAGGTACTATTCTCGTCAACTCCTCTCCAGCATCGATATTATTTGATTCTGGTGCATCGCATTCATTTCTGTCTGCACAATTCGTGACACGGATAGGATTGGAGCCCGAGTCATTATTAGTAAGGCTCAATATACTTACTGGTAATGGTTTTATGGGAGTAGATCGAGTGTTTTCCTCGTGTCGGATCGTAGTTAGCGGTAGAGAGTTCCCTACTAGATTCATAGAGTTTCCTATGGCGGACTATGATGTAGTCTTAGGCATGGATTGGTTGAGGAACCAGCATGCTAGGATAGACTGCCACATTGGCAGGATTGTTTTCAGCATTCCAGGCGAGCCAGAGTTTTTATTTTCCAGAGGCGCAGTGGAGCCATCTACCCCAGTATTGCGGATGGCAGTAGCAGCAGTACAGTTACCTAGGATAGTTGAAGAGTTTCCAGATGTCTTTCCAGAAGAACTTCCAGGGATGCCGCCAGAATGGGAGATTGAGTTCACTATAGACTTGATCCCCGGGACAACACCGGTATCAGAGCGAGTCTACAGGATGACGCCTTCAGACTTGGAGATTTTGTACAAGATGATTGAAGAATTCAAGACCAAAGGATTCATTCGTGTAAGTGGATCGCCTTGGGGAGCCCCGATGCTTCTTGTGAAAAAGAAGGATGGTATGTCCAGGTTATGTGTAGATTATCGTACCTTGAACTCGATGACGATCAAGAACAGATACCCTCTCCCGAGGATAGATGACTTGTTTGATCAACTCAAGGAGACTTCAGTGTTTTCGAAGATAGACTTGCGGTCAGGATACCACCAGATCAGAGTCAGAGAGCAGGACATCCCGAAGACAGCTTTCCGATCTAGGTATGGGCATTGGGAGTTTCTTATTATGTCCTTTGGAGCAACCAATACGCCGGCAGTATTCATGGACCTCATGAACCGTATCTTCATGCCCTACTTGGATCAGTTTGTGATCGTGTTCATTGATGACATCCTGGTCTACAGCAAGAGTGAAGCAGAGCATGAACATCATCTCAGAGTTGTCCTTCAGACGCTTAGAGAACATCAGTTGCACGCCAAGTTTAGTAAATGTGAGTTCTGGCTCGATCGCATTTCGTACTTAGGTCACATCATTACCCGAGAAGGAATGGAAGTAAATCCCCAGAAGATTGTGGCTATCGAGTCATGGCCAGTACCTAGTTCAGCGGCAGAGGTTCGCAGCTTCCTTGGATTGGCCGGCTACTACCGGCGATTCGTTTCAGATTTTGCAAGGATTTCGACGCCGATGACCCAGTTGACCTGCAAGGATGTACAGTTTGCTTGGACAGCAGAGTGTCAGGAATCATTTGAGAAGTTGAAGCAAGATTTGGTAACGGCCCTCATTCTCACACTTCCAAATGGGTCCGAAGGATTCACAGTTTATTGCGACGCTTCAGGCAGAGGATTGGGATGTGTTTTGATGCAACATGGGAAGGTAATAGCTTATGCGTCACGTCAACTCCGTGATCATAAGAAGAATTACCCGACCCACGACTTGGAATTGGCAGCGGTAGTGTTTGTACTGAAGCTTTGGCGACACTATCTGTACTGAAATAGAGTGGAGGTATTTACTGATCACAACAGTCTGAAGTATGTTTTTACCCAGAAGGACCTTAACATGCGGCAGAGAAGATGGCTCGAGCTACTGGTGGACTACGATGTGGACTTGCAGTATCACCCAGAGAAGGCCAATGTTGTAGCAGATACATTGAGCAGGAGAGCCGGAGTTTATTTCCTAACGGTGCAACCAGAATTATTGGCAGATCTTCAGAAGATGGGAATTGAAGTGATTCTTCCTACCAACGTGGCGTTGATGGCCAGTCTACAGGTTCAGTCCAGCATAGTTGAGAGGATCCGGAGAGCGCAGTCAACAGATCCCAAGTTTCAGCGGCTCAGGGCAGAGTGTGAGGCGGTAAGAAGACCAGAGTTGTGCATTCATGAAGATGGTACACTTCGACACGGCACTCATCTTTGTATACCCAGTGGAGATATCAGACAGGAGGTCATAGCAGAAGCCCACAGTTCACAGTACTCTATTCATCCCGGTGGCACGAAGATGTACCGTGATATTCGTCAGCATTTCTGGTGGAATGGCATGAAGAGGGAGATAGCCCGGTTTGTCTCTCGGTGTTTGGTTTGCCAGCAGGTTAAAGCTGAACATCAGAGGCCAGCTGGACTTCTTCAGTCCTTGCCAATTCCAGAATAGAAGTGGGAGCATGTGACCATGGATTTTGTGACTGGATTGCCTAGATCCCCAGCTGGTCGAGATGCTATTTGGGTTATAGTTGACAGGCTCACGAAGGTGGCTCATTTTCTCCCATTCAGAGTTGGGCAGTCTACGGCTCAGCTAGCAGAGATGTACCTCAGGCAGTTTGTCAGGCTTCACAGAGTGCCCGTCAGTATCACCTCGGACAGGGATTCAAGATTCACATCACACTTTTGGCATAGCCTGCAAGAGAGTTTGGGAACTTACCTTCAGTTTAGCTCAGCTTATCATCCGTAGACAGATGGTCAGTCAGAGCGCACAATCCAGACTCTTGAAGATATGTTGAGGTCTTGTACCCTTGACTTCGGTGGTTCATGGGAGGATCAACTGCACCTGGTAGAATTCTCGTACAACAATAGTTTCCAGGCCAGTATTCAGATGGCTCCGTTCGAGGCATTGTATGGTAGAAAGTGCAGATCCCCGCTAGCATAGGATGATGTTGGAGAGAGGCAGATGCTTGGTCCAGAAATGATTGCCCAGACAGTTGAAGTGGTCAGAAGGATCAGAGATTGCCTTCGAGTGGCCCAAGATCGCCAGCGCCATTGGGCCGATGCTCATCGACGTCCCTTAGAGTTTGCTATCGGCGACCATGTATTCCTTAGGATCTCGCCTAACCGCGGCGTCATTCGCTTTGGCGTACGGGGAAAGCTTAGTCCTAGGTATATAGGGCCGTTCGATATCCTGGAGCGAGTAGGAAATGTATCATATCGTCTCGCTCTTCTGCCGTCGCTAAGAGAGGTGCATGATGTATTCCATGTGTCCCAATTACGACGGTATATCCCTGACCCGAGCCATATCCTGGACCATTCGGAATTGGTTATTGGTACCAACCTTTCGTATGAGGAAAGGCCCGTGTCTATATTGGACCGGAGGGAGAAGATACTCCAGAACAAGACTATTAGCTTAGTCCATGTTGCTTGGGGTCATCACTCTCTAGGTAAGTCAACGTGGGAGCGTGAGGACGACATCTGATCGCGATACCCCTACCTATTTGACTCGTAAGGTATAATGTCTTCCTTATACCTTATGATTTTCATTCCTTGATTGCATGTATGATTGTATGATTGAACTGCTTAGTGTAGATATTGGTGCTTAGTGTAGCTTGCCGTGGGAGTCTCTAGCATCTTGATTTAAATTTCGAGGACGGAATTCTTTTAAGGTGGGTAGAGTTGTCACCCTCATTTCCCGTATTTCACAATTATACTCGTAGTTGGATTTTGACATGTATTTTAATTTTTTTGACTTGCAGAATTTTGGGTTTTCTCGTATTTTGGGTTTCGGCTCGGCTCGGTTTTAGTTGGGTTGGTTTAATTTTAAACCCAATGGAGCACTTTAACCTAGAATTCACCCTCATTCCACCACAACCACCCTCATTAAATCCCCACCAACCATTCTCTCTCTTCATTACTTTCCTCATTAATTTTCTAACTCCTTCTTCTTCCTTCTTCCACACAACACCCCACCCATAGGCAAGTGCATCTTGCCACCACATGAAGACCAAATTTTATTTGCCTAATAGCTTAATTAGATGATTTGGAGCAATATTAGAACTTGACATTTTTGGATTTGGAGCTTGGATTCTCCTAGATCTAAGTTTTTAACATTTTCGGAATTTCTTGGGTTTGATCTACCAAACTTAGATTTTTGCTTATTTTGATGCCTCTATGTTGTAGAGAATCAAATTTTACACAAGTTAGACACTTGAAATTTTGGATTTCGAGTTTTATGGGCCAAGTTGTGAAGTTTCAAAGTTTTGTGATCCATGGTGTTCATCCTCTCAGCTTGAGGAAGAAGAAGACCCCCTCGCTGGCCGCGATGTTTAGCGCCGGGCTGTTTTTCCCCCCGTGTCGCGCTCTTTAGCACTGGCCGCGTGCCTCGCTGGCCGCGCCCCCCCTCCCCTTGCGTGCCTCGCTGGCCGCGCGCCCCCCTGCGCGCCTCGCTGGCTGCGCACCCCCCTTGCGCACCTCGATGGCCGTGCGCCCCCCCTGCGCGCCTCGCTGGCCGTGCGCCACCTTGCGCGCCTCGCTGGCCGAGTGCCCTCTTGCGCGCCTCGCTGGCCGCGCGCCCCTTGCACGCCTCGTTGCCCGCACGCAGTTTATCCCGTTGACCCCGCTCATGCCCCTTGGCGCGCTGCAACTGTTCCCTAGCGCGTCTCTTGGCGCCGCTTGCCCGAGCCCCTTGCCTGGCACACCCAGTGCCATGGCTTCCCTTCTTAACCCTTGGTGTTCCCCTTGGTCCCCGTTTTCCCTCTTGCTGATTTTATTTTCTGAGATATTGATGCCCACAGCGCGACTTGACTTAACCCGACCCATCTTGACACGATTTTCTGTGTTTTTAATTTATGGCTAGCATCCTCTGATTTTGGCAGTAACTCAGTGTGGTACATGTGTAACTTGTGGATTTTAACTTGTAACCTGCAACCTGTAATTAATCTCCTGTAACATGATATCTTGATAGTGGCCGCCGTGGCGCACTCTTGACTTGACTTGACTTAACTTGATAACTGGTCGTGCATTGACTTGTCCTGACACCGTGGGTGTTCCTTTCTGGTTGTTTTATGCAATCCACTTGCCTTGTCGTGCATCATGTCTAGGATGCGACTCCCTGGGTACCACGGTCAGGGACTCGCGCTAAAACAGATTAGGCTAATGGTTAGATCAATCTAGAACATGGAGAATTTCCAGTCACAGGCGATCTCGTTATCTGGGCGCTTTAAATGGACTTGTAGCCTGCCGACGAGTAGGGCACATTTCCAGCACACTGTCATGTGTTGCACTCTCTAAGTCACCTAAGGGTATATCGTCTCCAGGGCGATTTCCCCAACCATACTCTCAACCCGCGGAAGGATAACTGGATAGTCTGCAGGACTTGGGACTGGAACTTTCTCGTTTGCATCTTGTTAGTAATTAGGCTTGTGATAACCCTAGTTAGCTAAGTAGTAAGCCGTAGTATTTGCTTGGCCGCTTGTGAATGGATGGTGTCTAGCCTGGTCTAAATCTCGTCTAAGTCCCTGTGCTTGGTATCCCTGAGCGTGATTGTTTATTTATCTTAACAATAAATGGGTAGAGACAAGTGCTATTCAGGTGAAGGGTTACAACCCCGGTCCTTGTTTGGTTTACGGGTTGTAATTTGGCTCCCGGAATGGTTCCATGTCCCTAGTCGTTTATTGTCCTATTGTACTCTTTATTACTTGTACTTTTCTTCTATTTCTTATGTTCTGATATGCTGGCTTTTGTTCTTATTTCGTGGCCTTCTTTGTGGCACTTGCTCTTTCTGGGGTTTGATCCAGCTGGTTTTGTGTGGCCAGATTTTGGAGCAGCACCCGAGGATCTACCGAACTTCCAGCCCAATGGTGGCGACTAGAAAGAACCCGGGCTACGAGTGGGTTTTCCATTTTGTTTCACCCACTATATTGTAAATTTATTCTTTTGAGGCGTTTAGCCGACGAGCACCAGTTAGCTCGATGCATCTTTACTTACTGTCTGCCTACGGGCTGTAACATGATTAACAAATCCTAGGGTTGATCATGTATGACTTAACTCTTGCTAGTCCTCGCATTTTGTATGACTAGCTTCATGATCAGCTGAATATGTAATATTTGGGACGCCTCTTATTGTATATTTGGTGGTCTAACATCTTGTAATTATATTATTTGCTTGAGATTGAGACAATAGACTTGACCTTAAGAGACCATTGGCTTGTAGTAAACCCTCACATCTAGACAGTCGTGACCGTATAGCGAGGTGGATTCCATTTCAATATACGTAGCTGGCTATGTTCGCCCCCGCTCTCCAGCATTTTGGTTCTGGGGCGTCACACAGATGATGTAATTCCACTGGAAAAGATACCTTATTTCATCAATAAAGGGCTATCTTTGAACTACCTCGAGCTTAATAAGCTTTGTACAATGTATGCTATGGAACAGGGTATAGGCACCCACCTGCACACACAGGTGACAAATGTCTACACCATAAACCAACTTAACTCCAGTAGAAGACGCTTACCGCATAATCGAAGGAGAGGATCATCCAATCATCTTCGGCCGGAAGAATGATCCACAGCCCTTCAGGATAGAAGAAGTTGATCTCGAACACAACACCGGGAGACTGCCCCTTTATCTGTATAGTTCCTGGTCCAAGTACCTCATGCAAAAATAGGGGTATGATCTGGAAACTACACTAGGTTTGAACTACGGTACTGGACGACGGTTACCCTTACAATTGCCGGTCCCGGCTGGGAAACCACGAGATTATTACAACAAAACTAGATGTGGGCTAGGTTATGTTACACCGATAACGACCCCTGAAAGCTCAGACGAGGAATACGACTGGCATTCACACTCAACCGGATCACCCACTTCCGATTCGGATGTCATCATCGGGAACGTACTCAGGCAAGTCTTGTCCGTCAATATGGCATTGGCCGACGCCTATGAAGAAGATGAAGACATTCCTGAACTTCTTGAGTGAGAGCCGTGGGCACAACAGCTAGATGCGCATTGGGAGAAGCGGTTCGAACAAAGAGAGCCTCCCACCGAAGATGAGGCTGTGCAAGTCGATCTCGGTGATGAGTCTTCTCCAAAGCCCATCTTCGTCAGAAAAAGTCTGACAGACGAAGAGCGGGAATCGCTACTATAACTCGTCAGATAATACATCGACGTGTTCGTCTGGAGCTACGAAGACATGCTAGGACTGAACACCGAGGTTGCACTTCACAAACTCAACATCCGTCCGGACATAAAACCGGTTAAGCAACAGCAACGACGGTTCCGCCCCGACATCATAAATGCCATTGAAGCTGAGGTCAACAAACTAATAGCAAGCGGCTTCATCCGCGAGGAACAGCATCCAGACTGGGTCGCCAACATAGTACCAGTCCTCAAGAAGAATGGAAAGATTCGAATCTGCATCGACTTTCGCAACCTAAATCAGGCGTATCCTAAGGATGAGTTCTCCCTCCCTATCACAGACATCATGATTGACAACACCTGCGGCTTCGAACGTATGTCATTCATGGATGGTTTCTCGGGGTACAACCAAATCAAGATATTCTCTAATGGTGAAAAGCATACATCATTCCGAACACCAATTGGCACATACTGCTACACAGTCATGCCTTTAGGTTTAAAGAATGCTGGCGCCACCTATCAAAGAGCTATGAGCGTCATCTTTAGAGACCTCTTGCGTAAGACAGTGGAATGCTACGTTGACGACATCGCCGTCAAGAGCCGCTCTAAAGAAGATTATCTGCATGATCTGATGACAGTGTTCGACCTGATACGAGTGCACAATTTGAAGATGAATCCCACAAAATCCTTCTTGGGCGTATCCAGCGGAAAGTTCTTGGGTTTCATCATTACTTCCCAGGGTATCCACATAGACCCTGAGAAGACGAAGGCAATCATGAAGATGGGTCCCCCGAGAAATCTTCGTGAACTCCGAAGCCTTCAAGGGAGGTTGGCCTACATCAGGAGGTTTATCTGCAACCTCTCCGGATGATGTCAGCCATTCACCAACCTCATGAAGAAGGGTGTTTCATTCGTATGGGATGAAGAATGCCAGCGCGCCTTCGACAGCATCAAAGAGTATCTATCGAACCCTCCAGTCTTGGTGGCCCCGGTTGCTGAAAAACTATTCCTGCTCTATGTGCGAGCAATGGAGCATTCTCTCGGTGCTTTACTAGCACAAAAAATGATTCAGGCCATGAGCAAGCCATATATTACCTCAGCCGAATGATAATGGGGCCTTAACATCGATACACTGCCGTAGAGAAGGAGTGCCTTGCTCTGGTATTCGTCATTCAGAACATGCGACACTACGTCACGGGACAAACCATCCATGTCGTATCAAGAGTTAACCCCCTCAGGGTCCTCATGACCAAGCCAGGTGGACTCAGCTCTCGTCTCGCTACCTGGGCGATATTACTGTCTCCCTACCACATGATCTTCGTCCCACAGAAGGTCGTTAAAGATCAAGCTCTGGCAGACTTTTTAGCAGCTCATCCAGGTTCGGAGTCAACCAGAATAGACGAAGAGATTCCCGATGAGGTCGCCAATTCAAATGTGGCCTCCCATGATACAGTATGACGAATGTTCTTCGACGGCGCTTCTAGAACTGGTCCCAAGGGCGACATCGTCGCTGGAGTCGGAGTGGTGCTGATTTTTCTCTCCAAGCTGGTGATCAATCGAGCTTATTCCCTCACGGAGCCCTGTTCAAACAACGTGGCCGAGTACAATGCTTTGGTCATTGGCCTCCGACTTGCGAAGGAGTTGGGAGTAGAGTATCTTGAAGCATACGGCGATTCGCAGCTAATCGTTAACCAGATCCGGGGCTCGTACGAAGTTCGTCATGAAGACATGATCCCCTATCACCAAATAGCAATTGACATCATCTCATCCTTGGAAGAGTTTTTCATATAACACGTTCCCAGGCTCCAGAACATTGAAGCCGATGCCCTAACAGGCCTTGCCGCTTCCTTAGCAGTGCCGAATCATGCTCATCATCTGGTTGACATAATAGGTCGTGAGTTGGTCTGTCCCAGAAATAATGTTCAATGTGTTGAGAGTTACTCCGCTCAGACGGTCGACGGAGCACCCGACTGGAGACAGCCATTCATAGACTTCATGGTCTGCGACATCCTGTCAGAGAATCCAAAGGAAGCCACTTCTATCAGAAGATGTTCCCTCAAATTCTTCTACGATACAGAGACAAAAATGCTGTATCGGCGATCATATGATGGATTACTGCTTCGATGTCTTTCAAATATAGAAGCCAAGGAAGCTGTATGTGAAGCACATGACGGCGTCTGCGGGGCCCATCAGCCTGGCTCGAAATTATAAGACCGCCTTCGCCGAATGGGCTACTACTGGCCTACGATGGTAGCGGACGCGATAGACTACACAAAAAAGTGCAAGGCCTGTCAAGTCCACGCAGATTTCATTCACCAGCCATCCGAGTTTCTACATCCGACGGTGGCATCCTGGCCATTCGAAGCATGGAGAATGGACATCATTGGTCCGATCACTCCACCTTCGTCTCGAGGGTACCGCTTCATACTCGCAATCACAGATTACTTCTCTAAATGGGCGGAGGCTATTCCGCTGGCAGAAGTGAAGACTTCAAACGTGATCAGCTTCCTCAAACATCACGTTATCTACCGCTATGGACTGCCCCGAAGGATCATCCACGACAATGGTCCGCAGTTCACAAGCCACGTCTTCTACCGGTTTTGTGACAAACACCGAATCCAGAATATTGCTTCAAAACCGTACAACCCGGCGGCTAATGGTCTGGTTGAAGCGTTCAACAAAACAATCATCAAGCTACTCAAGAAGTTCGTGTCTTCAAACAAACGCGACTGGAATGAGAAGCTTGGCGAATGCTTGTGGGCATACCGTACTACAGTTCGGACGGCCACTGGGAACACACCATTCTCCTTGGTATACGGAAGTGAGGCAGTTCTCCCATTGGAGACTCAAATCCCCTCACTCCGCGTCGCCCTCACCTATCGATTGACGACAGATGATAATCACCATCGCCGACTACAAGAGTTGGAGGCCCTAGATGAGAAGCGCATGTTAGCTCAACAACGAATCGAGCTGTACCAAGCACGTATCTCGGGAGCCTTCAACAAAAAAGTTAAAATCAGAACATTCCAGGTGGGCGATCTCATTCTGGCAGTTCGAAGGCCGATGGTTATGACTCACAAAACCGCCGACAAATTCCAGCCAAAGTGGGAAGGCCCATTTATCATCGAGGCTGTATTCTCCAATGGTGCTTACCGTCTCGCAAAACAAAACGGAGACTTGCTTATGTTGCCCATCAACGACAAGTTCCTGAAGAAGTATTATGTCTGAAACGACATCCTCCAAATATTCCAGATTGTTAAGTTATGTACCCCCTGGTACCGCTGAACTTACATTCATCCTCCAAATATTCCAGATTGTTGAGTTATGTACCCTCTGGTACCGCTGAACTTACATTCTGACTCCAAATCTCCCAGATTGTTGAGTTATGTACCCGCAGGTACCACTGAACTTACACTCTCGTTACTCCAGATGAATCTATATCGCATCTTTTAGGTAGTAAGTCGTGTATGATCATACCTCTGAACTTTCTTCCTAAAAGAGCTCCCTCCTCATGATCCAATACCCGCACTTTCAGTGCATAAAAAAGGGTAACAAATATGATACTCTATTTGCAATGACCTACTCGTCGCCAATCTAGCACAAATATGTCACAAGTCCGTCGGTAAAGTTGTTTAGAATTAAAAAATAATTTAAATAATAGACATGGAACTTTATATATAATAACACATCCAATAGAATAATATTACATTTTGATTTATCTAAAAAATAATATATAGGCAACTAAACGCCGAAAACTTTGATACACATAAATTTTTTTATATAAGTCCATTAGCTAATAAATATTAGAAATCCATAAATCCTCTACATATGTTTGATACATAAGAAAATAACATAATAAATGTCTTATACAACAAGCTACGATACAAGTACAATTACTATTGATGTGGTGGTGGCGGCAATATTTAGAAGCGAGTCATGACATCCGAGGGAAGCAAAGTGATGATATACACAACTTACTCGGCCTTGCCAAGGGTAGTAGGGGAAAGGCTTGTGTTGAAGACTGCATAATCTTTTCCAAAACAATTTTAGCATGCCCCGTTTTAGACTACAGTCCACTAACGACGACAACTAAGTTTGAATCTTGCGCGGGTGGAGCAGAAGAAGATCCACATGCATGGAGGAGTTATGGAGTACACCGATGTTTTTAACGCCAAGAAATCAGTACCATAGACATAACTGTCCTGCCCTCTATCTAAAACGTTGAGACTACCCGACACTCTCGTCACCTCCTCCTGAGTGTCCCAAGAGGATACCTCAGCCCCAAGAGACTGAAATAAGACATGTATGGGTAGAGATCGATATACATACTTATTGTTGTAAATATTTCTATTCTAATTAAGGTTTCAATATACTAAGACATTTTCAAATATCTTAAGTTTTTTGAATATCCTAATATTTATCAAGTTATTTTGAAATTAAATAATTATAACAAAAATTAAAACTCATTAATAAATATAATACATGCCTTCACATCAACGAACATCCCATTGTACTTGTTGTGAGTGTGTTGGAAGACATCAGGGAACTTGACGCTCTTGGGATCACCACCCTCTAACGCCTTCTTATCGGTACGTGTACCGAGTATTTAATTAATGCTTTAGTGTAGCAATTAATGATACAAAACTATAACAACTAAGGTATTTAGTAATTACTTTATTTAATTATACATATATATTTATTTCTTGCACTGAGGTGGGGATCAATCTACCCATATATAGATCATTACAAGAAGGACCTTCTTTGTCTAGTCGAACTTCTTCTTGAACTCAGGAGTGTCGAGTTTTTTCTCCATTTCCTCCTAGTATATCTTCTTGAGCCGTACGTAGTTTCTTCAATCTTCCTTCCAAGATCAATCTCTTATGGTCTTCCATGGCATCCGGATCTTCTTATTGTAGGCACTACTGTAAGTTACCTTGATGCCCTCCTCTTTATGGCCCGGCCATTAATAGAGCCTCTATTAAAAAATTAAACAATTATAAGACTAATTTAACAAAAATTAAAATATAATTAAAAATGAATATATTCAAAACATAGCCTTATCTAGTGCAACATTTATAGGCTTTTGTGTTATTCTAAGTTAAAGCCATTAATGGTATAGTCATACCAAGACCTTGCTTCCAGTTTAATCGTTCCAAGGTTAAAAAAATGAAGGCCATCATTCTTGAGCTTGCTTTAAGGCATGTAAACCTGCAATCATATGATGATTAATTTGATATTAGCTCTTATATTTATGAAAATCCTACAACGCTGATACACAAATAAGTTTAAATTGCATACATGCATATTTGTTGAACCAAGATTTAAATTGGTGTCTATTTAAAATTTCTCATCATAAATAAGGTTTCCTCATTCTCACTTCATCCTTAAATACACTAAGATAAGAAAAATGTAGAGTTAGTGTACTCGTTTGACATTAAGAGGAAACACGCAAAATCAAGTAACTTTTCAATATATTTCATTCCTCGTATGTCGTTATTTAACGATAAGCATCTTCTTCATCACCGTCCTCCAACTATCGTTTTTTAGTAGCTCAAACATGCTTGCCTCTCCCATATTAAAATAGATATGCCTAGCTCTACTATTTAGTGCACCACCCTGTACCCGTCATTCCTTGGGGATCAATTTTGATTTGTTTGGACATTAGCATCGAAATAGATTGAGAAGAAGTTTGTAACATCCTCAATGATATATTCTTCACATATGAAAGCCTCTCCACCTTCTTTTTAACATGATGAAGATACCTAGAAAATAAAATTCAATTCAATCAGATCATTTTAATATAGAGTTTTATGTACTTTTATTTTGTTATATTTTTGCCTCTCAAATGATGCATCGATCATTTTTAGAAATGTCATGTGCTTTGTATACCTGGATTTATACCTAATCTGGGTCAGTTTTGTTTAGGTGGTCAGCTAGATGGGTCAGCAAAAATTGGACGGACGGGGTTAAATTTTGCCCAGATGAAGTGAACCCGAACGATCAGTTAACAGTCAGGTTTGGGTCGGGTCCAAGATCAAATTAACCTAATCCAAAAGTCGAGTAATTCCTATTGGTCGATCGACTATGATTCTTTGGATTAATCAGCGGGTGCAAGTACGAGTTTTAATCGACGTTAGCAGGTCTGACCTAGATTTGCGGGTTTAAAATTAGAAAATCTCAAAATGGTCTTGCAATTATAATTTGGAATTTAGTTTTAGGGCTTCCAAAAACGCCAAACCAATCCAGAAAATCCCTTAAAATTCTTTAAATTACTAGAGCTATTTCGAGCCTATATGTCAAGGTACATGACATTCTATGGATAAATCCTACATGTTGTCTAGTCAGTCATTTTTTGGTGGTTTAAGAAAGTTTTAATTATCAAAACAAGTATGTAAAAGTTCTAAAAAATATAGGAAAAAATCTATATAAAAAAAATCATAAATCTAGTATAAGTGTTTCTAACATCTAGGTTATTTAGTTACTAGTTTAGGGTTAGGGACACCGTCTCCATAATCTCGTTTCACACATGTCAACAATTATCCATTATATTTCCTTCTAATTATTTGTTATGGTTTTCAACTAAAAAAATCTATGAGTTTCATGGGTGTTACACAATCTTCTCCTCAAGTTTGACCATGTGTTGCATCATCAACTTACTTGGATTCAGATCTCTAAAGAATATAAATAACTTTGCCAACGGAATTCGTACATGCTGAGGCAAAATCTTTCTTAGAGTAATTAATAGTAACCTTTCCTTGAATACGCGGCAGTCATGAATCTTCATCCCTATCAGTTTTTATCATTGAGATAAACTCATCTAGATTGATTCGAAACATAGCCGTTTCAAAATCTCAAACTCGATATCCAAGTACTTAAATATTAATCTATCTTCAATGTTCCATGTGAATGACGCTATATGGCTTGACAAATCCACTACTTCCCCTGGTTTGAAGTTCAAATTTAGACACTTGCAAATTTCTACCATGTTTCATCTTGTTTTAGAATAATCTTTCGTCTTTTCCTTAATTCCGATCACTATTGTAAGGTTTCTTTCCTAGTATTGATGTTTTACGAATACTTACACGTATATATAGTATTTTTCGTATTTAGAATGGTATTTTCTTGTTCTAGTGTCTTTGTTCTCATATTCTAGCATCATGTGTTCTTATTCTAGTATTATGCATTATGTATTCTCATATCACGTGCTCGTGATGATTAGCTCGATAAGCTCAGATGTCTTCTATCTATTTAGTTTCTTATTTTTGAATTTTGTTTTCTTGATTTTGGAGTAAAGCGATTGAATCGAAATTATGACTTATACAAAATATTGAGTTTTTATTTATTTATACATTTTTGATGTAGAAAGTCACTATTGGACTACCATAGACTTGTATGGACATTAACAATTAGACTTCAGTTAGGATTCATTCGTTGACTTAGATACCATTTGTCATGACCTGCTCCCAAATACTTGGGTACAATACTTTGATATCCAGCCTATGTCTCAACATTGATGGTAGTATGTTGTCTATAACCTCAATTACATGATCACAAGAATATGATGTATTATCAACACTATAATAGTATATACCACAAAACTATAGTGAAGATATCAATAAAGAGTAATATATTTTGAAAGTTGTCATTAATTAATAAATAATCAAATTCATCAAAGACAACTAAATGTCGAGCAAGTTTAGATCTCTAAATACATCACCAAATAATAGGTCTTAAGTACAAACCTTGTAAAATACAAACTAACTAACTAAATGAAGTAGATAAGTGTGTGTAAAGCATAAGGCAAAGATAATATGCTACTCCAGCTCATCAAAAAAGTCATGGAGGGAATTAATAACAATAATATCACTCACATATGCACCAAGGATATTAGGAATGATCTCGTGCCCTTAATTTTTCATATGATTATTGATCCAACCATGATTGAATCAAGTATAAACAAAAGCTAGTTATAGTACCAGTACAATACATAACATAAATAGCCTAACATGATAACAATAGACCCGCTTGTGTAATATAAAACAAGACGAAATAACATATAGCAAGTAATAAGATGGTTTGAAGTAAATTATGTAATGTCCCGTCCTGCTCAGTTCAATAGGATGAATTGAAACACAACGACGTTTGGACTTTGCAACGCAATGGCTTGCTCGAATTTCTGCTCGATCGGGGCAACTCCCTGTTTAGGCGAGTGGCTTCGATGTACTTGCCTCAGCTTTGCATTCACACTAATAAAAAAAATTCAGTTGCACTGGGTATGTATGCTAATAAAATGAGACAAATCCACATAGCTAAAAGGAATATTCCCGCCCTGAATTAGATTGTGTAGAACATAGAAAATATTAAACTTTATGCTTAGATAACACTTCACGTTAGTTTTTCAAATTGGCACTTGGTCCTTCAATTCCACGACTTGGGTAAAAAGTAGAGTTGTATTGCCACGTTTCCACGACTTCAAAGGCTTCTCATATAAAGTATAAATTAATTGGTGGTACTGTACGAAACACGGTTGGGTCAAGTTATACAAGAGGTCTGTCAATTAGTCATTCCTGGGTTTGAGACAGAAGACTATGATAACATAGAAAGGTCTCAGTACAGATAGTCGTCGGACAATCTCTGGTTTTAGGAGCTGCATTGAGATCAAAAGATGATATAAGAAATGGTCTTATAAGTATGTCAGGTTGAGTAGTCTTACATGGTTATGGACGACTTGTGCACAAGTTTTGGTTTCTCGAACGATTGCCGGGGCAGCGAGATCGATTCGTACCTATAAGCAATAAGTTTGTCGTGTCCTACATACTGGCACAGGGTATTGTGAAGCCTTCAAGTAGCTTGACTGAAGGATTCTCTGTATTGATTGATAATTCAGGACTTTCAGTGGGGCTAGCTCCCTTGCTACTGAAATAATCGCCATCTAACCCATATATGTCCAAGATGACTTGAATTGTTAGTGACCTTTCATATAGATATGTCGGTTGTGCTGAATCTGCATACACGATGTCGGTAGATTCACAAGAAGTGTAAGCATGATACAAATAAGACAAAAATGTGTGCACGATTTGCAACACAACCCTTATGAAGCCTAAGATTTGACTATAGTAGAGATACTTGCTTCGATATGAGATGCAACGTTGGATGTTTGAGTCATTGACGCAAGTTTATGAGTTCATATTTGAGTCATTCAAAAGGGAAACAAGAGTATGATTCACTTTTCTGCGAGGCAGAACCACGATATTGCACAAATAGGTTTTATAGCTTGATCACAAGGATTTGGAGCACGATCGCATTGGTTGCAACACGAGTAGTCCAGGAGTCTATGTATTGAAAATGATCCTAAGACAAGATTAGAAAGGCCACAAAAGAATATGTTGCACTCAAAATAACGTGTTGGTTTTGTATGGGCGGGCGAGATGCCCCCCACCAGCAAGGTTGTGTACTGATATCCTACCAATTTATATATGCAAGTTCAGGTACTTTCTCGTTCAGGGCAGAGCTCACTTGGACACGCTGAGACATAGAGTTCCTTGACGTTTTGAGGCATGTGACAGCGTTGGAGTCTTCACCTATATATGACATAATGTATGGACATCGCTTTTTGTAGCATCCGTAAGTTGAAAGCCTATTGGAATGTTATATTGTATTTAGAGATGAGAGAGAGCAGAGTGATTTGTATTGAGAAAGAGAGTGAGCATGAGTTATTTTAATCTTAGTTCATGCCCTTTGTAATTTCGTTTATTATTAATAAAGTTATCATTTTGTATATCATTGCCTTATTCAACTTCTCCGACCAGAACTTTTGTGCGACAACCCCGTCGCTAAGCTAATGTAATCGGCCGTTATGAAAATTGCCTTGCACGAGTGCAAATTATGCTTGCACGATGTCATGCCCTAACGATGATGATTGGTTCTACAAAAGCGGGGCATGACATAATGGTATTAGAACACAGCTTTATGTCATTGGACTTTTGATTGAATTTTTTAACTTTGATGTTGTTGTTTTCGTATTTGATATTGATGACGCTCTCTCTCAATGTTTTGTGGAATGTTCCATACAATAAGTCTAGATATTTTATAAAATTGCACGTGGGTATCGTGTTGATCAAAAGTTAGTCTCACATAAGGCCTGATTGGCTGAGTTGGGCTGAGCATTATGGACCTAAGACTTGTGTCGGTATTCGCAAAGTTGTGTACGAGATTCAGATTATTTCCAAGAGAATGAGTTTGACCCGATTCGTAAAAGTAGGATGACTATTGATAGAAGTACCATCGGACGATGTTATCGTCGATGCGATATAGACATGTCATGCTTGGATCTTGAGGAATAGATCAACGGGATAGTAAAATTAAATGATTGTGGTTTGAAGCCAATCTCGAAAATTTGTCGAGTGACTCAATCCTTGAGTAGTGTATGAGATAGCCTTAGGGACATTTAATCAGTTGAGGATCAGGGTGCCAATGGGTCTACCAGCAAGCGATATGAGTATACAAGGCATTAGATTGAGTTTAGTTATGATATTGGAGTTTTGGATGAGTTGGTACAAGCGAATATGAAATTACACACATTGGATTTAGGATTGCATCTTGTTATGGAATGAGAAACGATAGAGTAGATAGATTGAATCAAGAAAAAGTTAAATGGATGACTTATTCGAGGGAATCGATATAAATCGTTTATGAAAATTTTAGTACGGAACTGAACGAAATTGACTTTCGAATTTGCCTAAGGAAAGATAGCATGATGGAAAGATAGCGTGTATAGAAACATTAATTTGAAGATACGAGAATGACTTTAAGGATTAAGATAAAAAAATTTGATGACTTGAGTTTGTATAAGAACGATACGATTGAAGGAGTATGTTGTGTGATGACTAAAATAGACGACAACAAATACGATTTTGAGTTTAAACGAGTTGATCAGGGAACTAGATCGGGAATAGCTATAAGTGTTGATAATATTCCGTTCGGATGATATCATTAGTTGCACGACTCAGAGTTTGTTGCAAAGGAAGATCGTCAGGTTTTGTATATCATTGATGGTATTGAGGCATATCAAAGACCGATATGTGATAACTCGGGGGTACTCTGATTCGGTAAATAATGACAGTGTCAAACGTTACTGTATTAATGGATTCTACTTTTTTTAAGAATTTAAAGTATTGAATGCTTTGATGACTTGAATTTCTGGACTTAAATGGAGAGTGGTCGAACTATGCAAAAAGAAAATATTGACAGATTTAATGATCAACGAAATGGGGATTGTTATAACTTAAGAAATTATAGTGGGTGATCTTGCAATGTTGCGAAGAGATAGATACATGAGATGAGGATTAATAGGATTTGGGTTTGAGAAAAGTTACAATCGATAAAATTTTGATTGGGATGTTACGACTGAAGATTTGGAATATATATACTATGACTTGTGATCGGTGGATTATGACTTACAATTTTGTAGTCCATGTATATGAGTTTGGATTGATAGATTTATTGAATGAATCGAAGATGCGATTTCGAGAGTTGTGAGTTGTATCATTGAACCATAGTATAATTGCGGATGATCGTGAAAGAAATTTTTATATGATGGCTTTACTGAATGACTCGGACCCCTTGGACTGAATGTTGCAAGTACGAATAGAAGAAATCTATGGTCTAAGTTTAGAAATTGGAATGATGCGAGCTTGGGTAGAAAATCCTGTACTAACGACTATGATTTGACCTTAGAATTCGGCGGTAAGTATTTTGGTGGGTAGGATTGTAACACCCAGTTTTCCAGATGAGGGTAATTTTAAAATTTTGTAATTATAATTATTATTTATTGATTATTATTTCATATTATGATTTTTGGTAATTTTTAATCATTTTTAAACTATTTAAAATTATGACTTGTGATTTTGATATTTTACTATTGTTTGGTTTTAATTTCGAGGAATTTGTCATCCCCAGTTTTCAGGAACAGGGATATTTTTGTCATTTTGTATTTTTAAAATATTTTTGAAATTTATTTTATTATTTATGATATTGTTTTGAGATTATTTGAGTCGGGTTCGAATTTCAGCTCAATCCGACTTGAAACGGGGACCCGGGGGTAGTTTGACTCTAGTGGGACCCACACACTAGTTAGGCATGGCCCACATGATATTAATTTTTATCCACATAATAGAAATATTTTAGTTAGAGGTTAGACTAATTATTATGGATAAGGTTAGTGTGATTAGAGACTTTAGAATGACTAATTCAGCCCCAACCAATTAGCCCTTTCCTAATACTCA
This sequence comes from Iris pallida, assembly GCA_029216955.1. NCBI lineage: Eukaryota > Viridiplantae > Streptophyta > Magnoliopsida > Asparagales > Iridaceae > Iris > Iris pallida. Next base: position 14,596,301 of record JANAVB010040817.1, on the reverse strand, counting down.
TAGAATAGGTTAGTGGGGGCATTTTGGACCTTAACATAATAGGACAAATAGCCCCATATGGCCAGCCACTTTGGGAGAGGATAGGCTCAAGTTCATTTCATTATTCTCATCCACACTCTCTCTCTTGTTCTTCCCCAAATTTCTAGAGAGCAATCCCTAGCAATTTCTCCACCAAATCCTTCTATTTCTCCACCAAATCCTTCCATTTCACCACCAAATCTTCTTCTTTCCTTCTCTATTCTAGCCAAGGAGGAAGCTACCCAAGTTTGGGAGGATTCGGAGCTCGTTCGTGTCCTTTTGGAATCTCTACGTGTCGGTGTCGCTCCGGAAGGTTTTTCTTCGATTCGATCTACCGGGAGGTATAAATCCCTTCTCCTTTTCATTTTCTCATGCATATAGGTCTATTTTGAACCCATAGGAATGACCCCCATGGTTGTATCTCCATTTGTGTCCATTTCGTGTCCATTTGGAGGTCATAGGAGTGTCCTTTGTGTTGTGTTTGTGTCCATATGGGAAAACCCCAAATTTGGACACACTATGTGTTGTTGTTATGTATGAATGAATTATTACCTGTTTAATCTCATATTTTTGTATTGGAGATGTGTTCTATAGTGTCTCATATATATATATTAGTGTAGAGAGTGAGTTCTTGATATATTATGTTATATACTTGTGTTCTTTTGTCTCAAACTACCCAAATCCGTCATGATTTTTATCCACGTTTTTAATTTCAGCCCTAACTTAGAAATGTCATAACTTCTAGCTCAAAGCTCGGTTTAATCTCTCGTTTTTTTAAAAGAAGCGTATTGAAGTTAGATTTCCAAAAACATGTATTAATAGGCCTAGTTCTTTCTGTAACTTTCTGGAGAATTATTTGAGTGTCAGCTGTACGAAAGACAAACTCATTCTCGGTGTTTTCGCGATTCCGGGAGTTTTCGAAAATGAAAACGCGATCCGTTTGAAGTTTTAGAAAGCTAACACATAGATCTATAACATACTTTAATCCTAGATTTTAATTTATGCTGAGATGGTACAGTATTGATTATTAGTAGGAGTTACTATTCGGCATATGCATTTTGTGCACCCTTGTGTGTAATATAATGTTCTATTTGATTTTAACCCATGTTAATGTATATACATTATGTAATTAAATAGAGAATGCAAGCATGAGTAAATGTTTAAATAAATAATGTATGAGGTGTAAGTATCCTATCTAATGTAAGCATGTATAAGTATGGCTTGTAATGAATATGTAGGTTCCATAGTATGTAATGTATGGTGCATATAGTAGTGCAAGATAATAAATGAATGCAAGCATGACTGTAATGTAATAATAGATGTAATGTATGCAATATACAAGTTAATGAGATGTAATGTTCTATGTTAACACAAATCCTATATTACCTCATGTACCCCCTTACACTATGTTGACACTATTACACTTGACACATTGTTCACTTACACTTTGACACTCTTTCATATGTATACACTATGTATGCCCATTTAACCCTCACTTGTCCCTTTACCATGTTCACATACACACATAGCCTCTTAAATAAGTATTTATGAATATAGTTAACTTAGCTATGTATGTATATTATATATATGTTAGCATATTGTGTTGTAATATATAAGTTTATATAACCATTTGAAATGCCATGATTATAGACCTAATGTTAATACCAATATATGCATGTGTATATATGTGTAGACATATATAGCTTAAAGTAATAGATTACCTAGTGTATATCCAATGTGAATTCTTGCCTAGTTGAGTATTGAATAATTGCATGCTATATAGAGTTGGGTGTATGTTGGCTTGTACAGCCTTGTATTGATGTGTGCTTGCTAGGATAGTCTTGGTTAGGCCTAGTAAGAATTACTGGGTTAGGACATGACCTAGTTTGATTAGTACAGTTGACCAGAGTTGACCAAGGGTTGACTTTGGCCTAGTTTGACCTAGATTCATGTAGAATACATTGTAGTGCTTTATATTACCCTTCTGGACATGTTGTGACTTGTGCTGTTCTAATTAGGAGCCAGACACCTCTCATCGGACAGTATATTTACTTTGGACATTCAGACATCAGGCGAGTACATTCTCTGATAGTTCTTTCATTTACTTGTCAATTACTGTACTTCAGTTCTAGATAGTTTTATGTGATTCTTACAACACGTATGAATATTTCTGGATTCATGTATGCGACACACATACTATTTGTCTGGCCTCTATTTCTGGAACAACTACTGGCATAACCTTCTGGAACCACTACTGGCATCACTACTGGAACCACCTACTGGAATCACTCTGGAATCTTTTGCTGGTATCATTATGTTTGGCTGGACTCATCTCGATTATCGTGTCATTTTTTGGATTCACTTGTACTTGTGGGCGGGGAAATATTAGAATAGGCATGTGAACATACCCAAATACTGGAACCACTCTATTGGAATTATACTGGAACGATAGCCATCCCACACTTGGCCGAGTGTGCGGTGTGCCGTATTACCTACAGCCGTTCACATGTCGATCCCGATATTTTAGAACACACTGTTAGAGTATAGGCTGGACTCACCCTGGAACCTTTGATCACCAACTGGACTCACCTTATACTGGACTCATCTTGTACTGGAACCACCTGGTATCAGATTCATGTTGTCTGGATTTACTTAGATTTTGCACTTGTTTACATTTATATTCTGGACTTATTATGTTACTTTAGTTCAGCTAGATTTATTTTACAGTCTTCATTGCCATCATTCTTCTCTTGTTTTAGTTACTTACTTTTCTTGTATCTTATCTGTTCTCCATACCATCACCTATATATAAACTGCCATATTCCTCAATAAAACTGTCTATAACTGCTTTATAGTTCTCTGTCATTTAATTGGAATTTCTTGATGAGTTGTACTCGTTCCTGTCCTGACTGGACCTGTTGATAAATTTTACAGATAGCCTGGAGGTTGCCTGCTAGCCTAGAGGAGACGCAGTAGAGGTTGTATAGTTAGTTATTTCAGTTGTATTGAGTTGTATTTATTCTATAGATTACTGTATTAAGATTTGAGATGTATTTCTGGGTTTATTTATCTTAGACACTTAGACTTCTATCTCCTGTATTTTTTTTGGATTTTATGTTTTATCTATCCTTATCATGCTCTACCTTAGATGTGATTGAGTCTGTATCTGCTATGTCACCCCCATTCGGGGAGTATAAACTGTTTAGTCTTATACTGTTAGATGCATTGAGACCTAGGACAACGTTCTACCGCCGACACTGTGGCGTAGGCTGGGCGTTGTTACGTTCTCGTATCCTAACTCTAGGGTGCGGGTCGTGACACAAACAAGTCTCGCAAGACTTGGCTTCCGAAGGCTCGCTGTGCATATCTTGCTAGTGTCATAGCAGATATGCAACTGGAGGACTATGTCACATGGGCGCATGACTCTTCCACAGAAGTTCCCCAAATGGAGAAGGCTCACACCGTTCCGGGCTCTACTAGCCCAGTGACTTCTTCCCTGCACAACCAACAACAGGGTATTCAACACCCGAGACTTGACAAAGGAAAATACTACGATGCCAAGAATCGAGGTGTGCGACACTCTGGGCGAACCCAGCGAGGCTCACAAATGAAGGAGGCAAAACTGGAAGAAAACAGTACTGCTTCACCAAGCATGCGCCCAAGGGAGTGTTTGGGCGCATAACCCCAACCAGAACACTTCTGTCTTCAGCAGGCTGGGCATTCAGGGTCATGCTCCCAAGGCTATGCGCCCAGGCTCACTGGATCCATACTATATGCCCATATCAAGGAGGCTCTGTCACGACTCGTACCCTAGAGGAAGGACACGAAAAGTGGGTACGTCCAGCGTACGCCATAGTGTCGGCAGTAGAATGCTGTCCTAGGTCAATCATCTAACAATATATATAAGGTACATATACAGTATATACACTCCGAATAGAGGTAACATAGCAGAATACAGTCTCAATCACATCTAAGAAAGAAATGATAAGATAGATAGATAGATATGAAATAAAATCCACTGAGATATAACCAGATAGAAAGTTCTAAGTGTCTAAGATATCACAATACAGATAACATCTCAATGTCAAATACAGTAATCCAAAAAGTGTAAATACAATGAAAAGACATCCTAGACTAAAGGAGTGTCATCCACTGCTAAGGGGTACTACTGCTGGTCCAGGTCAAAGCAGTCCTCTAGGGTAGTCCCATAATATGTGTGTAGTGCCCCGAAATTCGTGATACGTATTTTATACGTGATCGTATTTCTGACCAGTATCTTTCATTTTTTTTTGACCAGTTAAGTTGTGGTATATTTCATACTTAGCATTGTAGATTAATTGTCATTTATCATTCCTGGATTAATTCTGATTAATGGAGCTTGGTTTTATTTGGATAGGAGAAGGAATTGGTTTGGTTTGGTTTATTATGCATTGGACCATCTTAGCTAACCTCCACCCTCAACACAACTTATCCTCCCCCATTAAAATCCTCACCTAACACTCTCTCTCCTCATTATTTTCCTCCATTAATTCTTTTTCTTCCTCCACACAACTCTCCAACCCATTAGGCAAGTGCAACTTGCCACCACTTGAGAACCACTTTTTATTTATCTATTAGCTAGATTAGGCCATGGAGAACAACATTAGAACTTGATATTTTGTGATTTGGAGTTTCCATTGTTCTAGATCTAGGTTTTTACTATTTTCTGATTTGCATGATTTTGATCTAGTTAACTTGGATTTTAGTTTGTTTTGATGCTTCCATGTGGAAGAGAATTCAATTTTACTCAAGTTAGAGCTTTGAAAATCTAAATTTCGTTTTGATTTGATCAAGTTATGAAGTTTTGAACTTTGGAGTTCTTGGAGTCTTCTTCTCGGCCTGGAGAAGAAGACAGCAGCCTGCGCTCTTTAGCGCAGTGCTGGATTGCGTATCCCCCTCGGCCAGCGCTCTTTAGCGCAGCGCCGACCGCGCAGCTTGCCCCTTGGCGAACTGCGCTCAACTCGAGTGCGCATGGATTCATGCGCAGTCTGCTCATGCGCAGTCTGCTCCTGCGCAGTCCACTTCTGCGCAATCCATCCATGCGCAGTCCGTCCCTGCGCAATCTGACCCTGCGCCATCCATTCCTGCGCAACCTGATCCAGCGCAAACCATCTGCTGCGCCATCCACCGCTGCGCAGTTGGTACCCTGTGCAGCTCACCCCTGCGCAGTTGGCCCCTGGCGCACTTGACTCCTGCGCAACCCGACCTCAGGGACCCTTGCGCAATCTGTCCAATTATGGAGATTTGGTTTTATTTTCCTTAAGCTTGGATCTTCTATAGCCATGTGTATTGATATTTTATTAGATATTTCATGCCCATTTTATATCCTTACGCCTTTTGTCATGAACTTGATTTTTTCTTAATATGTTTGGAATGACTATTGTACATGGCTTGGTATGACAAGGAACTAGCATAACACGACAGTGACCCGTAGTGGTGCACTCCTAACAGTACCCTGACATGAATTATCTTGATAACTTGATAGTGGCCCGTGGCGGCGCACTCCTGACTTGACTTGACTTGACTTGACTTGATAACTTAACTTGACCTGTCTTGACACCGTGGGTGGTTCTTTCTTGCTTGCTTGTTAAATCTACTTGTCCAGTCTTGCATCATGTCTAGGATGGGACTCCTGAGTACCACAGTCAGGAGTACCTACTAAAATGGATTAAGGCTAATAACTAGAATAATTCAGTAGTCATGAGAGATTTCCCCAGTTACAGGCAATCCCGTTATCCCGGCCGCAATTGTTTGGACTTGTAGCCTGCCGTCGAGTAGGGCACATTTCCAGCTCACCGTCGTGTGGGGCACATAATTATTGATAACGGTTTAATGAATTCAAATCGCCTGGATAACCTGGATTAGCTGCAGGGCTTGTGGCTGGAGGAACATCTCATTGCATCTTGTTAGTAATTAGGTTTGTGATAACCCTAGTTAGTTAAAGTAGCAAGCCGTAATTATTGTTTGGCCGTGATTGATTGGATGGAGTCTAGTCCTGCTTGTCCTGTCTTGATCCTGTACAAGGTTATGACATGACATGCTTTTCGTGCTTTAATCTTAATTCTATATCATGAATAATTGTATACCTTGATTTCTTATATTCATCTTGCCGATAAATGGTGGGAAACCAAGTTCCGTTCAGACGAAGGGTTACAACCCCGGTCCTTGTTTGGTTTACGGGTTGTAACCTGGCCATCTGAATAGTCCCATGGTTATCTCATCGTATATCATCCTGTCATGCGTTTCCATATGTCCTGTCTTTTTAGTGATTCTATACAAGATTATCTTTTATATTACCCATCATGCTTTTCTTAAATTACTGTTTTTTATTATGTAATTATATTATTGTACTGATTGCTGGTTTTTTTTGTTCTTATTTCGTGGCCTCCTTTGTGGCACTTGCTCTTTCTGGGGTCTGACCCAGCTGGTTTTGTATGGCCAGATACTAGAGCAGCTCCAGAGGATCTACCTGTCTTCCAGCCCGATGGTGAACACTAGACGGAACCCGGGCCAAGAGTGGGTTTTCCTTTTTGTCTTGCCCACATTATTGTAAAACTATTCTTTTGAGGCGTTTAGCCGACGAGCACTTGTTAGCTCGATGCATTTTACTTACTGTCTGCCTACGGGCTGTAATCATGATTGGCAACTCGAGGTTGATCATGTATGACTTAACTCTTGCTAGTCCTTATATTTTGTACGACTAGCCTCATGATCATCTGGATATGTAATGTTTGGGACGCCTTACAATTGTATATTTGGTGATCTGATATCTTGTGATTATTATTAGTTGGTTGAGATTGAGACAATAGGATAATTTATGACCCTAAGAGACTGATGGCTTGTAGATAAACCCTCACATATCTAGACAGCCGTGACCGTATGGTGAGATGGATTCCATTTCATCATACGTAGCTGACTATGTCCGCCCCCGCTCTCCAGTATTCTGGTTCTGGGGCGTGACAATGTGGGACAACACGCCTCATCCTCATCCTCTGTAATATTTTTAACAGGTCCAGTCAGGACAGGAGCGAGCACAATACATCTCAACAAATCATAACAAGTTAGGATATATAATCATGCTAGAGAGTAAGATACATGAAACTAAAGAACAACATAATGTAAAGAGAGACTGTAAGTAAATAGCTACAATATATAATAGAACTAATCAGTGCTAGTAATTCAGAGTAGAAACTGAATATGTGAATAATTCACATGCTTTCAAGGAGCATGCACCCATGGCCAATCTCCAACGCCTATGCGCCCACAACAAAAAGACAGGCCCCAACACGTATAACACAGGGCTGTCTTCAAGGATATCACAAAACGTAGGTGTGGGGGTTGCCCCTGCACGTGAACTAAGTCTGGATACGCCTACTCTCCTTACGAACCCGCATGTAAAGCTCGACGATGCATGCAATATGGGTTGTAAGACAAAACTCCCTTCTGCTGACTTGCGTGACATGATAAATCATAAGCGTAAAGCGAGGAAGGACATAACAATTCATAGTGCACATCCGTGCACCAGTATTGTTATCAACTGTTGTTGCTCCAGAGCAACAAGAGTGCCTCAGAGAAAGTCCGTGTTTCGATGACTGCACTTCTCTGACGATGAGAAGCCACTGTGTGTTTCATCCAACATGGCTTCATATGGTCCCCCTTACGGAAGCCGCAATCAAAGACGGTGGACCACCAACCCAACTTTCTCTCTCAGTTCCACGAAAAGAAAAAGAAAAAGTCTACCAACAGATGGCCAACAGGCTGTCACATCTGAAGGAGTTTATATGGGTACTCGGTCAAAGGTAAGGTTCCATATAGACGACGAAGAATCCTAAGCTGGGGGTAGTATTCCCTCAGAGTCTGAAGCGGATGACCTCCACACTGGAGGAAGCCTTCCAGAGGATGATGATCCCTCCGAATCCAATGGCGACTATCTACCTCCTCTACCTGAAGATGAAGGACTTGTCCACTCGGAGACAGACAGTATCGGCACCAGTTGTACTATTTCCTCTGTTCATCCCCGTATGTTATCTACATACATGGCGGACGGAGAAAGACCTGAAGAAACCAGTGCTCAGACCAGCAAACGGCCAGGGGGTCTTGAAACAGCATTCGCCACGATCACCGATATGCTTACCAGTATCATGGCGGTTCAAGCTGCTGGGGCTGTTCCTCCACCTCAATAAAACGTCTCAGCTCACGCTAGTCCGGCTCACAGCAACAATCCTTCTTCACTACAAAAGGAGTATCATTCCGTTGCACCTCCTCTAAATCTTACAAACGTTGGGGGTGGTCCTTCGCCAACGACACCTGACAATCGTTCCGCAGCCGTTTTCCAATACCTGCTCAATCAACAGGATGCAATTGATTTCTTGGTCCCTCGTCTCGATACCATATCACACAAAGACGAGCTTCAGAAGATGGGGATATCTTTGCCATATCCCCCTGAGTGGGAGAACGCTACTTGCCCTCCTAACTACAAGCCGCTGACGCTGAACTTATTTGATCGGTTGACTTCTCCTCGTCATCACATGACGTACTTCAACACGCAGACTCTGCACTTACCCAGAGATGATCTGTTCTTGTCAAAGTTATTTATTAGCACCTTACAGGGGGTAGCCTTCGAATGGTTCTACAGTCTGCCTGATGGATGTATTAACTCATTTAAAGACTTGGAGAGGTTGTTCCTCAACAGGTTTTATGAGAGTGGCATGCATGTTAGTATGTCCACTCTCATCGAGACCAAGCAAAGGAGGACTGAGTCTGTCATCACCTTCATAGAACGCTTCAGGCGGCTAGCACTAAAGATGCACTTCGGCATACGAGACTCAGAACTCATGGATACTTGTCGACATAACTTTCTTCCTACAGTGAAGTTTTGTCTGGGTATACATAAGTACGATACATGGCCCGCTTTCATTGTGGCCGCTGATGCTGCTGAAAATGACGTTCCTAACTTGGAACTACTGGGGTTGAAAACACCCAAACCCGAAGACAAGAGCAAGCATCCTTAAACTATCCCTGTTCGTAGGGGTAAAAGAAAAGAAGTACTGAAGGCCGACACATCCAAAGGAGCTTCAAATTCTCAAGGCGCCTCTGACAAGCCTAAGAAGACCTTCTCCTTTGACGAAGACGATGTCATTACCATCTTTCACACAATGACGAAGGGTAATAAGCTGACATTGCCTCCACCATGATGTCCTGCAGAGGTGAGCCAACTCAACGATCCCAAGTACTGTCTCTATCATCAGTACGTGCATTACTCCACCAAGGACTGCATCGTCCTGAAGAAGAAGATACAACAGCTTATCGATAGCCAAGTGATCAACCTCAAAGCTGAAGACAAGGACATATATTCTAACATGATCTCTCTTCAGTTTGGTGACTTTCCTCCCACAGATGTCCCAGATGGAGTGGTGTCGATTCCCAAGGCAATAATTGAAGCCGTCAACCTACCGTCAGCTCACAACTCAACCTTGGTCCTGCTCACAACTGAACATGGTGAGATCATGAGGGTCCATCTGGACCTTGTGTAAGAAGTAACGCAGGGGGTAGTACCTCCCAAAGCAAAAAGGGACAAGAAGTACAAGTTATGCCATATGGTATCCTCTTCCATCTATGAGGTTTTATTTGGCAAGACGCGTTCGGGGAAGACTTATCTTCGGACGTACGATCCCATACAAGAAGAAGCAGTACCTCCTCAAGCTCCTGCTGCCCCCACAAGCTCAGAAGCCGGTCCGTCTAAGCCTCAAACTAGGACAAATCCAAGCAGAAGGAGATGCGGTTTGACAAGTCTCTGAAGGCGCCAGCTCCCGAAGGCATGGATTGAACCTACAACTTTGATATACTGGCACAGCTAGCCAATACATTTGCCAGGTTGTCTCTGTTCGATCTATTGTGACTCTCCAAAGAAACGCGAAAGGCTTTAAGTGCGGCATTACTACATGCCGACTCTTACCTCGCTGAAGTCAAAGCCCCCGCTGAAGACCCTGTCTCCTGTCCCCACTGCCACAAGACTATGGAAGTGGTGTCCAACATCACCTTTTCACAGGAGGACATGCTACTAAAAAACAATCGTCATGATAGACCCCTGTACTATACAGGGTATATCAGGGCGATCAAGGTGGACCGCATGCACATCGATCCAGGATCCTCCCTCAGTATCAGTCCTAGAAGTTTGCTTCAAATTCTGGGAATCCTTTTGCATAAGCTATCTACAACCAACACAACTATTATGGCTTTCAATGCTGGTCGAAGCCATCCACTGGCAAGATCCGTCTCAAATGTCAGATCGGTGATCTCCGAACAGAGGTTTCCTGCTATGTGATCGATGCCAATGTATCCTACAACGTCTTTTTGGGATGTCTATGGATACACGAGAACATGATCGTTCTTTCCAGACTTCACCAGTGCTTCAAATATGTCAATAGCGATGGTGTCGTGAAGACAGAGTTTGCCGATGTCGATCCTTTTAAGGGCATCGAAGCTTACTAAGGAGATTCGGTACTTTACCAATCCCAGCCCCCCAATGATGACGGCAACAAAGCTGACAATGAAGCTGAAGCAAGTCCATCCTCCAATGATGATCCCCGGATTATACGAGTCAAAGGACGTACTACCCAAAAAGTACTCCGAATCCTCTCACAATTTGGGTGAAAAAGAAGAACCCTGACAAGGTCAAACCATTGACCATCACTCTCAGCAAGACACCCCGGGAGGAACCTGCTGATGCCCGTCCTCCCAATCCTGAAGAATTATCCTACGTGGTGAACTCGGCCAAGACTGTGGCTCCTCTTCCAGATGATGATCCTCTCAATGAGTATATCAATACTCATAATAATGTACCTTCAGCGGATGATGTTATCCCTGAAGAAAAACTTGTGTATTTCCTTAGTAAAGGTTTATCTTTGAATTACTCCGATGTCTATCAATCTGTAAACCACTACATAGATACGATATACGCTCTAGAGAACGGCATAGGACCACACCTCTGCATGCCGGTTACGATGCCTCACCTGCGGGAAAAAGTTTATCCTGAAGATATCCTCTATTTTATCATTCCAGCCAGAAAGAAGGATGAAGAACTAATCATCTTCGTACGTATAATTGGCGAGAGAAAGTTCGTTCCAAACTCTACTTCTCCCAAATATAACACAGAAGCTGACTATGACTCTAGAAAAATGTAACTTTTCTGGTATAGTTGGCAGGCCAAGAATATCATCCAGAACATGGGATATGACATCAAAAGAGACCAACAGCTGAAGTATGACCAAGGACGACGGTTGCCAATACGACACTTTGCTCCTCCCGGCAAACCCGAGAACTACTATCAACGAAGCAGTATTGGTTTGGGTTATGTCACTCCTCCAACAACTCCCAATAGATCAGAAGATGAAGCAGATCGTTGTTCTCATTCTTATGATTCCTCCCTCTGGGACTCAGACTCCAGTATTGGCGACATATTCAAGACAACTCTGTCAGTCAACATAGTTTTTGTTGACCAAATTACGAACGACGTCCAATCGATCGAACTGGAACAATGGGCTCAAAAGATGGATACTAGGTGGGAGCTGCACTTCGAACAACAGGAACCACCTACCGAAGACGAAGTCATCCAAGTCAATCTAGAAGATGAATCATCTTCAAACCAATCTTCATCAGCAAAAGTTTATCTAGCGATGAACGCCAATCTCTTATACAACTTATATAAGAGAATACATCGACATCTTCGCATGGAGCTATAAAGATATGCCAAGCTTGGACCCTAAAGTCGCCATGCACCGCCTGAATATTTCATCTAAAGCTAAGCCCGTGAAGCAGCAACAACGATGATTCCGACCAGACGTCATGGAGGTCATCGAGAATGAAGTCAAGAAGCTCATTGCCAGTAGATTCATTCACAAGGAACAACACCCAGACTGGGTTGCCAACATCGTTCCAGTCATAAAAAGAACGTTAAAGTTTGAGTCTGTATCGATTACCGTGATTTGAACTCTACATGCCTGAAAGATGAGTTCCCTCTACTAACTACTGACGTAATGATCGACAATACTTGCGGCTTCGAGCGGATGTCCTTCATGGATGGGTTCTCAGGCTACAACCAGATCAAGATGTTCTCCGACGGCGAGAAGCACACATCTTTTCGAACACCGTTGGGGGTATACTGCGATACGGTGATGCCCTTCGGATTGAAGAATGCAGGGGCGATATACTAGCGAGCCATGAACATAATTTTATGCGATCATTTGTACAAAACTGTGGAGTGCTACGTAGACGATATCGCAGTCAAAAGTCATCTCAAGGGCAACCACCTCCAAGAATTGAGAACGGTGTTCGAACTAATGCGTGTACACCAACCAAGATGAATCCAACCAAGTCTTTTCTGGGAGTCTCCAGCGGCAAGTTCCTTGGTTTCATCATTGCTTCAAAGGATATACATCTGGACCAGGAGAAAGTGAAGGCTATCCTTGATATGCATCCTCCAAGAAATCTCAAAGAGCTACGCGGACTACAAGGAAGGCTAGCCTACATCAGACGATTCATTTCGAACCTCTCTGGAAGGTGTCAACCATTCACTCAGCTCATGAAGAAAGGAGTATCTTTCGTCTGGACTGAACAATGTCAACGCGCATTCGACGACATCAAGGCGTACCTTACAAGCCCTCCAATTGGTAGCTCCAATAATGGAGAAGCCCTTCTTACTATATATCTGTGCTATGGACCATTCTCTTGGTGCCCAATTAGCTCAGAAGAACGAAGGCAGCCATGAGCAGGCAATCTACTACCTCAGCCGTACAATGGTGGGTGCTGAGCACAGATACACACCGGTAGAGAAGGAATGCTTTGCACTGGTGTTTGCCATCCAAAAGATACGCCACTATGTGTATGGGCAGACTATCCATATTATATCTAAAGTCAACCCTCTCATAATAAACATGATTAAACTGTGCTCTCTCAATTCCCGTTTAGCTACATGGACAATGCTATTGACTCCATATGTATGATCTTTGTTTCTCAAATGGCAGTAAAAGGCCAAGCATTAGCTAATTTCCTAGCAGCTCATCCGGTGCCGAAATCGTCCAAACTCTATGACGAAATCCCCGACAAAGTGGTGGAGTCTAATACTGCAACTGAAGAAATCCACATATGGCGAATGTTCTTTGACGGTGCATCAAGAACAGGGCCTAAAGGAAATATCGTGGCTGGATTAGGTGTCGTGCTCGTATCACCTGATCATCTGGTTATACATCGTGCGTATTCTCTTGTGGAACCATGCACCAATAACGTGGCTGAATATAATGTCCTATTAATCGGTCTGCAACTGGCAAAGCAACTGGGAGTTGACTATCTAGAAGCTTACGACGATTCCAAGTTAATAGTTAGTCAGGTCCAAGGGGATTATAAAGTTTGCCATGAAGATCTTATCCCCTACTACAGAGCAACAATCGAGTTGGCATCTACTTTCGTTGGATTCTTCATCGAGCACGTGCTTCGACTACAGAATACAGAAGCAGATGCTCTAGTCGATCTCGCTGCTTCCTTGACCATTCCTACCAATACTCAACAGTCGATCACAGTGTCTGGTCGAGAATTATTCTGTGTGAAAAATGCCTTGCATATTCATCACAGCTATACAACGAAAACAAGCGTCAATGCTAAAGATTGGAGATTTCCTTTCATAGACTACGCCGTCTATGGAATCGTCCCTGAGGACCCGAAGAAAGCAGTATCAATCCAAAGGCGATCCCTCAGATTTTACTACGATATAGCTACCAAGATGCTGTACCGATGCTCTTACGAAAGGCTACTGTTACGATGCTTATCAGACACAGAAGCCAAATATGCACTCCGGGAGGCTCACGATGGAGTTTGTGGTACACATCAACCAGGCCCTAAATTATAAGATCGCCTCAAACGAATGGGTTATTACGGGCTCACAATGATAGCAGATGTTGTTGAATATGCAAAGAAGTGTAGAGCTTGCCAGTTCTACGCCGATTTCATTCATCAGCCTTCGGAGTTTCTACGCCCGACGGCAGCATCTTGGCCGTTTGAAGCCTGGGGCATAGACGTCATAGGATCAATCAGCCCACCATCCTCAAAAGGACATCGGTTCATCCTAGCTATAACTGATTACTTTTCCAAATGGGCGGAAGCTATATCGCTCACCGAAGTGAAGACGTCAAACGTGATCAGTTTCATCAAACATCCCGTCATCTACCGCTTCGGCCTACCTCGTAGGATCATCCATGTTAATGGTCCACAGTTCGCAAGCCATGCATTCTATCGGTTCTGTGATAAGGATTGAATCCAGAATATAGCCTCTACTGCCTACAATCCAGTAGCTAACGGGCTAGCAAAAGCTTTCAACAAAACCATCATAAAACTTCTCAAGAAATTCGTGTCTTCAAACAAGCGCGATTGGAACGAGAAGCTCGATGAATGTCTATGGACCTATCATACAACGGTCCGGACTCCAACAGACAGTACGCCATTCTTTCTGGTTTATGGGAGCGAAGCAGTTCTTCCCCTAGAAATCCAGATTCCTTCTCTTCGAGTAGCCCTAGCCAGCGAGCTGACTACCGAAGAAAGCTACCGTCTGTGACTCTAGGAGCTCGAAGTGCTAGACGAAAAATGATTGTTAGCTCAGCAGCGCATTGAGCTATACCAAGCACGCCTTTCCAGAGCCTTCAATAAAAAAGTGAAGGAAAGGATCTTCCAAGTCGACGATCTGGTCTTAGCAGTGAGAAGACCAATGGTCATGACGCACAAAACAAAAGAAAAATTCTAGCCTAAATGGGAAGGTCCTTTCATCATAGAATCATTGTATTCTAATAGTGCGTACTGGCTAACCAAACCTGATGGTGACTTGCTCATGATGCCTATCAACGACAAGTTCCTGAATAAATACTATGTGTAACCTCTTTTACATAATGTTCACATGTGGTCAGTCATGTAAATGTACAGTACGATGTTTATATGATTCGAAAAACTATCTAACTAATATCCGTATTTCAAGAGTCTTGAATACGCCCTGGATAATAGGTCCTCTAAATATTTCTCCAGTAGAATCATTCTCGTTTTTGACTCCGTCCAAACTCGGTTTGACGAAAACAAGTCACGTCCCTATTACCTCTGAATTGTTTTCTGATCATTATTTCTCCAGCGGAATGATTAAATGTTTTGCCACGTCCACATAACCTCTGAGCAAAGCATTCATCAAGGATAATCACGTCCCTATTACCTCTGAATTATCCACTCCCCCCTAATATTATATATCTTTCCACGTCCGTATTACCTCTGGTCAGATATAGAACATCCTCTACTATTACGTCCATATTACCTCTACTAGCAGCTTTATTCAACTTATTATCTATATTCGAATAATTGAATATAAAATGAATAATAGGTCCATATCACAATTCTCCAGCGGAATACCCACCAGAAATATCCTTGCTACGTCCACATTACCTCTAGCATCGATATTTCACAAAACCACATTCACTTCTGAAAAGATTCTTTATTTTGTACTTTAACGTCTATCAAGAGACAGAAAAAGGTACAAGAGTCGAGACGGCTAGAAAAAAAAAGGAGTTATAAAAAACTACGGGATACATAGGTGGTTTACTTTGTCCCTCAGAGCCGTAATCTCGTCTTCAAACTTCACAGTAGCTCAGCACCGTGCCTCTTATTGACGAGCGGCTTCATCCTCGAAGAGGATCAGACTCAGATGCTTCCCCTCAACTTTTCCAGCTGATATTCTAAATGGGCCGAAGTGGTGGCAGTCATGGCAGCCTGGGCCAAGTAATCCTCCTGTTCAGATGTCAACTCCCTCAAGTCAGTTTTCAGCTGGGCGATCTCGTTCTTGATCTGCGCAATGTGATTATACTTTTCAGTGATCTGCGCAGCCAGCCTGTTCTTCGAGGCAGCACAGGCCTCGCTTTCAGCATTGAACTGGCCATACTGGTCAGCCAGCTCGCCGATCTCTCGAACAATGACGTCTTTCTTTGCCAGGAAGGTAGCCTTCTCCTCCGTAAGAGCCGTCGTCAAAGCCTCGTCCTCTGTATCGAACAACAATGTCGGGCTCCACTGTTTGGTATCCCGAAACCTGGCCACCTGACCCTCCAGGTCGTTCAGAACTTTCCTCAGAGTATTGGCCCGCTCTTCATAGCCGGCAATGCTTTCGAGGGCCGCCACTTGACATTCGACGACAACGTTCACAGGGCCGAAGGCAGCATTCCGATTCAGGACTCCAGGAAGCTTCACTTTCTGTACAGAGTAGAAAGCTTTGATAACTTCCTGGGTCACCTTCTCATCTTCAGTGGAGGTAGTTGGAGAGGAGGCTTAGAGAGTTTCTTCCACTTCAGGAAGAGATACCTGACAAGAAGCCGAACCTTACAAGAAAAATAACATATGCATCACTAACCAAAAAGGAAGAGAAAAATTTAATTATAATTTTATACCTTCGGCTTGCTTAACTCCAGTCTGGACTATGCCATCAACCTTGATTTCAGAAAAACCAAGAGCAGGCTCAGACTGTTCAAGAAGAACAATATCAAGGCCCTAAACGGCATCAGGCCTGATATCTCTCACAAGCTCAGCCAAAACAGGAGCAGATTCAGCAACAGCCCCCTCAACAGGTTGCTTGACCTCTTTTTTCGTAGCCGATACCTGTTCACTAGCAGCTCCCTCCACACCAGCAAAATTAGAGGAGCCGGGAACAACTTCTGCTCCTTTCCTAATAGCGGGGACTATCTTCACGAGGGTTCTTTTCCATTGTCTGTAAGGAAACATACAGTCGTGGTCAGCCTCACAAGGAGCACGTAAAATCAAAGTCAGAAAATCTCATCTGAAGAGAGGCGCAAAGGCAACTTACCGGCAGGAAGATGAGCCGATTGGACTTGGTTCTCGTCCAGCTCTTTCATCGCAATTCCTATTGCAGACATATCCCCCACAGATATGTCGTAGGAGAAACTGATCTTCTGATCGCCGTTAGGGTCTAGGCCTTCGCCCTGATCACCCCGTCGCTCAAGTCTTACAATCGAAGAAGACCCACCCTCATCCATCAGTCGAGGACGAGCAGGGGCCTCTGTCGTTACATCCACCTCCTCAGATGAGGAGGCACCTGCCTCAGCTGCAACTTTGGGGTCCTGTGCAAAGGACAAACGCAAAGGTGGGAAAGCTTCCAAAAGCTTGACTAGAATGGCTACGGAGTCTAGGAAAGGGTCTACCTCTCGAATGGCAACGGCCTGCAACGTCGTCTGCCGAGAAGACCTTCTGGGAGGAGGCAAGCCGGCACCCACGTCCGCAACCTTCTTTCTCCGAAAAACAACCACCTTTGCCCTTTTTGGCCGTGGCACAAGCTCGGTGGGAGCCTTCCTCTTATGAGGAACGGTAGGAAGCGGTTCTTCAGTGTCCTCTCTCCGAGGCACTGCAATGATAGGCTCTTCAACAACAACTCTCTGTTGCGGTGCTACAGCTGGTTCAATTATGGGTGCGACGTCTTCCTTTCTGCTACTCCATATTATACATGCTCGTCCTATATCAGCAAGGATAGGGGCAAGCTTGGTCCCCGATACAAAACTATGCTTACGGTCATACCCAGAAAGAAAGGTATTGACCTGGACATATAACTTAGCAGCAACGAAGAGCATGTGGGTGTCGGGTTTATCCTCGGGCAGGGTACAAACTGTTCCAGTTCATCTAGCGTTGTAATAGCCCCACGCACGCGCCCCGTCGACCAGACTCCCTATCGACTGGAGATGAGGACTGGGATTTCCCAAGAGAAGCTGGCTGTAGCCAAATTGTCGTACAAAGCGACTTGGCAAGTAAGGTTCCAGAAAAGTGTGGTTCCTGTTCCTGTATACCAGATAGGAAGGCCTAATGGATTGAAGCCAACGAAATACCCCAATAGGAAGGCTAGTAGTGAGTGCTCCCTCATCTACTAGGGTGTCCCCCGTACGACCACTACCAGATGGAGGCGATACTCTGAAGAATTCATAATTCTGTAGAAAACTCAAAGCCCTCCTACAAGCAGGCACCCCTGTAACAGTCCAATCTGTGTCTCTGAACCTCCGAATGAAGGCATCTCCTGCCAAAGAATCTGCCATAATTCTGGCATTCATCAGTTTGGGACAATGCAGTACCAGGCACCCCATCAGATAGTGGATGGGTAACTCAGTCCTAGCAAAGTCCTTCCTGCCTCCGGATGTTATCACGTGCATAACAAAATGACATAAACCCCAATGAATGGCACAGACCATCACGGAAAGCAATGCAAGACGGTGTCCGAACGCCAGCTTCACAGCCGGAAGTATCATCCACCGGCTGATTCTCTCAACATACCCTAAATCGCCAGGGACTATGCAGTCACAAAGCCATACCATCAGAAAAGCGGCAAGCACCACCTTTTCTGACATCTTGAACTCGGCTTGTCTGAAGAAATGATAAATCAAGGAATTTCCCTCAGGATCATCCCTATCTTCGGTATCCGCAGCTCCGTGATCTGCCATCAGTTGATCTATCTCAAAGATTGTTAAGGGCTTAGGCGATGAGAAGGAGACTGGGCCATTCCCCCTTCTCTGGTAAAAACATAGTTGGTCCAAGACCTCGTATGCGGGATGGACCCCTCAAAAAGTTTGGATACCGCCTGCATCTCATGAAGAGCCAAACCCATCTCCCCACCCGGAGTGAAGAAGGTGCACGTATGATAGTTGTACAGCTCTACCAAGGAGACGAACATCGGTCAATTAACCTTGATGCCATACTGAATGGCCCTGATGGCATAAAGAAGACCGACAGCTTTTTTGGGTGGCCTCATAAGTCGAGAGCACCCATCCAGTAAGGTCACTCCAGAATGGAACGAGATGTCTCCAGCCTTTCAGCCGCATCTTCCCTTCCGGATATGACTCCTTCTTCGACAGCATCAATTTGGAGAGAGTCTTAGCGGCATAAGAATAGAGGTTAGTAGGAATATCATTCACTACGACACCAGGTTGCAGTCCCCTCGTAGAGTAAGATGTAGAGCCCCGGATACATTTGAAAGTGTCCTTCCTCCGATCGCCTGAGTCGAACTGTATTCTCCCAGAGATGACTCCAGGGAGCTCAGGAGTTAGCTCCCACTTCATCTATCGCCGTACAGCTAAGGCAGTGAAAGCAAACAAGGGATACTGACGCTCCATCGACGGTTGCCATATCCTCTAATTTTTTGGACTTATCACCATGGGGTTTCTCAAACGAGTGGTCTCACCATCTTCAAACCCCATACTAACACCAAACAAGAAGTATGGCTTCTTGAAGCAATGTATCCCTTCACGCACTAACTTCTCATCATTAATCATCTGCCTCAAGAAGGACTTATCCTGTTCAAGTATGGCGAGGGTCCGCTCTGTAGGCTGACTTTGACTAATCTTGGCCTGAACCACGCTGATTATATTTGTAATGGGAATGGTATTAAGGGCCTGATAAGCAGAGAAGAAAGGGATTTCCTCAAATTCTGGGACAAACATGCTTACTGTAAGGACAGAAAGAAAGTCAGACTCAGAAAATCGTAGAAAAAACTAAGTTCTGAAAGGCTTTTATGTGCCCAAAGGGCTATGCACCCAAGGGGCTATGTGCCCAAAGGAATATGCGCCCAAAATAAGACATGTGGGCGCATAACACACGAATAGTACGTGGGCGCATAACATGCCACAGTTAGAGGGCGCATAACATGGTAACACGTGGGCGCATAGCACACCACAGTGTTGGCGCATGACTTCTGTGGGCGCATAATGATGCTCACAGAAGTATGTTGCCTTAGGCGCAAGCGTCCAGGCAGCAGAAAAGTCCGAGCGTCACAAATTAACGCTCGAGACTTTGTTTTTTGAAGCATGTCCTCACCCAGAATCGGGTCTTGGACTTCCTAAGATGCTGCTGCGGGAGGAGAGCCACTCAGCGCAGCCCCCTTGTCCTTTGCGGATCTCTTGGCGACCTTGGGAGACATGGTTCTCAAAGAAAGAAGATGAAGATTTTTCTGAAAAATTCTAAGAGATGGGAATAATGAGCTTTCTCTCTCCTTCAGGGCCTATTTATAGGCACGGGCCACTTCCTATGCGCCCACTCGCTTCATGTGCCTATGCGTCCATTGGGCAGTATATGCCCATAATGGCCTATGCGCCCACATAAGGAATCAGCCTCCTGCACACTATGAGACTATCACTTGCTGACGTGGACAACGTATGAAGGATGGACCGCTTCAAATTCTACCTCGATGAATCTGTCAGTTCAGATTTCGAGGAAGATCTCAACAGTCGTATCTTTCTGACAGGCTGGCCAAATACTATGTACCCAAGGAGAGAGCCGTGTTATGCGCCCATTACATCACGAGAAGATGATCCATGCTTCTTTCAAAGTATTTCGAACTCGTTCAAGTATCAAAAACTTTAAAGGGGGTCTTGTAGAAGCATGAAACTTTTTCAACAATGAAGCTCTATGCGCCCAAGCCAGTGAAGCTCTATGCGCCCAGCCAGTAAAAATCTATGCGCCCAGTCAGTGAAGCTCCATGCGCCCAGCCAGTGAAGCTCCATGCGCCCAAGACTAGCTTCCCCAAAAGGAGGGCGCATAGCCTGAGACATGGCTATGCGCCCAAGCCTGACTCAGTCAAAGCCATGATCAAAATGTGCATCGAAGCGCACGGCCACGTCAGTCTCCACGAGCATTCGTGCACCGAAGCATGCAGCCACGTCAACACCATGACCAACCCATAATCTCGTAGCCTGTATGCGCCTACATCCTATACGCCCAAAGCAGGACTATGCACCCACATAAAAACCAGTATGTTTTCTCATGTGGGCGCATAACATCATTCCAGCTCAAGAACGACTATAAATGGGGGGCCTCATCCTTCTTCAAAACACAGAATGGAGAGCATTTTCAAGAGCCAAATTGCTACACTTCTTGCCAGTGAGCCGAGAGTTAGCAATTTTCTTAGGATTTCTCCTACTTTTGTAATCAGAATATCAACGGAGTAAAGGAGCAACTGCCGCTCGATCTCCATCGTCCCATTCCCAGAATTCTTTTTTGTTCTCGGGGATCCTCAGCGCAGGATCTCTCAGGCGTACTCGATTTGTGGTGCCTTGCGCCAATAAAAAAAAGACAGCATTTTTTTCTTCTTTTTTGTGTGTGTCCACATGTATAAGGGTCCATTTTAGAAGTTTTTCCTTGGGCCTCTATTAGCTCAGGCCCGGTCCTGCAAATGGCTCTTGCTAACTCTCCTCTCGTAGCATATATTCACTTGTTCTCTCTTACCAAATAAAAGAACTTATTAATATATAGCGGAGCCAACCCATCTAGTAGCCTTTTACCCGATATGAGCAATAAATTCGAAGAATAACTTCCTATTAAGTGGGCGGTTACAGTCGTTACGCCAACTAAGTGGCAGTTACGCTCCAGGAGCAACGGACAACCATTTTTGCTTAAATCTGTATGGCATGTCTAATTTTCACGTGAGGAAGCTCCACGCAGAAATACAGCAGCATGCGATCGCGCTGCTAGTACGCTCTCACACGCCCATACGCGCTCTCATGCGCCCACACACAGCTCTGTACGCCTATGCGCCTGAGCAGCACAAAAAAATAGAAAAGCTCGTGCCCGATGTGAAATGTAAAGTGCGTCATCAAAGCGCCACTTTACGCCCTTCGTCCGAGTCCTAGAGAAATTCTAATGAAATAAGTGACAAAAAAATATAAATGTTTCTTCGATGTCTTGATCCTAGTCGTCAAGAAAATAACACACCATCTTAGTAGATACAACTTTATATGTGCACAAGCAAATAAAAGATGAATCTTATATTGAAAACACACTTGGGGTTGCCACATGGATGTGGGAATATATTCTAGAGTTCAAGGTCAAAAATCTCAACTGAACTTACATGCTATTCTCAAGTAGTTAAGATTCATGAATGACGTGCAACAATGTTTGATGAATTCAATGCCCTCGATCTTGAAAAAATCCACTTGGTCATTGGTTCCTCCTTCCTTTATGGGAATTATATTCCATCATTTGTTCTTCATGATGCAAGATAGTATTTTCATTTAACTATTGTCATTTATGTTATTATAATTATGTTCTCGTATCAGTTCTTTATATGTTAGTTTTAGTTCATAAGTGGAGCCTCCCTTATAGTACTTTCTCTTTCTGGGGTCTGACCCAGCTGATTTTGTATGACCAGATTTTGGAGTGATATCCGAAGGAACAAATAACTAAAAGTTGATTTTTATGGTATCAATGCATCCAGCAAAAATTGGAATCTCAGAAACTGATGACTTCAAGGTGGTCAAATCTTCTATATGTGAGCATGTAGTCCTTTGTCCCTTGTAGATACCTGTGAACTTTCTTTGCAGCTTTACAATATTCAATTCCAAAATTGCTTTGGTATCTGCTTAGCATACCAACTGCAAAGATAATATCTGGTCTTGTACAAGTTTGAACATACATAAAAACTACCAACTAAAGATCTAAAGATGCACAAGGAATTTTCTCCATTTTCTGGTGCTCCAGTTCATTTTTAGGACATTGCATAAGGCTAAATTTATCCCCTTCTGAATTGGCATTACACCTGTTTTACAATTATACATTCTATATCTTTGAAGAACTCTATTGATATATTCTTTTTGAGGTAGGCCTAACAATCCTTGTGATCGATCTTGGAATATTTCTATTCCTATTACATAAGATGCCTCACCCGTATATTTTATTTCAAAGTTCGTAGAAAGATATTTCTTGGTTTCGTGCAATAAACCAAGATCACTACTTGCCAATAATATATCATCAACATACAAAACCAAAAATATGAACTTATTCCCACTTATCTTTAGGTATATACATTGATCAACGATGTTTTCTTTAAAACCAAAAGATGTGATGATATCATTAAACTTAAGATACCATTGTCGTGAAGCTTGCTTAAGTCCATAAATTGATTTATTTAGTTTACAAACCATGTGTTTCTTGCCCTCGACCAGAAAACCTTCTGGTTGTTCCATATAGACTTCCTCTTCTAAAATTGCATTTAGAAATGCTATTTTCATGTCCATTTGGTGTAACTCTAGATCATAATGAGCTACCAATGCCATGATGATTCTAAGGAAATCCTTTTTTGAAACAGAGGGGAAGCTTTCCTTGTAAAAAATACCATCCTTTTGAGTGTAACCTTTGGCTACTAATCTGGCTTTATGTTGTTCAATATTGCCATTTGAGTCACGTTTGGTCTTAAAGACCCATTTGCAACCAACTTTTACTTTGAATTTATATGCAATTCTACTAAATCCCAGACTTTATTATGTGCCACTAATTACAACTCTTCTTTCATGGAATTAATCCATTTATTAGAATTGGTACATTCTATAGCTTGTGAAAATGTTATTGGATCCATTTCAGTCCCTATATCATAATCTAATTCTTGTAGGTAAACCACAAAGTCATCCGAGATGGCTAATTTTCTTTGTCTTTGAGACCTCCTTAATCCCATATGTTGTGGTTGTTCTACTTCAGCTTGATGCGTGACAATTTGTTCATTATTAACAATAACCTCTTCATGATTTATTTAAACCTTGTTATGGTCATTATTAATATTATTTTGTGGTGCAATATCATTAATGTGTTGTCCTTGGTTATTATACAATATCCGTAGGAACAGCAACTTATTGAGAAATTAAAGGCAAATGTACGATTGCTACTTGTACCCTAACTTCTTTAAGAACTAACTTTCGAGGTTCATTACTCCCACTAGTTTCGTCACTCTCTAGGAAT
Organism: Iris pallida; assembly: GCA_029216955.1. Classification (NCBI taxonomy): domain Eukaryota; kingdom Viridiplantae; phylum Streptophyta; class Magnoliopsida; order Asparagales; family Iridaceae; genus Iris; species Iris pallida. Next base: position 14,572,457 of record JANAVB010040817.1, on the reverse strand, counting down.
CTTGTATTATTGGATTCTATGATTTTCGTACTATGGTTTGGACAATAAAATCTATACCCTTTGGATTTTTTTGGATAACCAATAAAGTTACCATTAATCGTTCTAAAATCCTATTTCTTTTCATATGGATTATATATTCTGATCTCTGATGCACACCCCTAGACATGTAAATGTTTTAAGCCGGACTTTCTTCCGGTCCACAGTTCAAAAGGTGTCTTTGGAACTGCCTTACTAGGAACTCGGTTTAGAATGTAGACAACAGTTTTAAGTGCATGCATCCACAATGATATAGGTAAGGTTGAATTGCTTAACATACTTGTCACGCCCCAGAACCAGAATACCGGAGAGTGGGACAATGACTCAGCCAGCTACGTATTACGGGTAAATGAATACCGTATAATACGATCAATATTGTCTAAAAGACGAGGGGTTGCATACTACATGAAAGTTTCACTAGGGTTACTCAAAATCTATTGTCCCAATCATTCAATAAAAAGCAGTAAGTAGAGAACATGTAAGAGTGAGCAGTACGGCGTCCCAAACGCTCAGTCAAAACGTTCTTGAGATCTGTCTTTACAAAACATAGCCAGATGATACAACAAGGTATACACAATCGTTATCAGCTGCAGTCTGACTTAGTTACAATTATGTAAAAGTAAATACAAGATAATCCGACTAACATGTCGGTACCAAGCGGCAAAAAGTAAAATAAGTAGCTAAATAAGAAGGGAAGTAAGGAACCCACTCGTGTCCTCCTGCGATCATCCCTCTAGTATTGACCATCTTGGAGGTGGAAGTAAGCTGAGTCCTCGGGAGCTAGCTCTAAATCTGGCCATGCAAAACCAAAGAGGTTAGACCTCAAATAGCAAGTACCACAAAGGAAGCACGACATGAAGAATTAGAACCAGTGATAAGGGTTAAAAATATGATAAATAATGTCTCGGCTCGCTACTGGGATTCACACAACATCACGATACTTCAAGCCAACTTTCCAACCAAACAAGGACGGAAGTTGACCCGTCATGTACTGACATTCTGCTCATCTCAGTAGTTAACAGAGTACGTATAGTACACAAACAAAATAAATTAAACGGCAATACAACTACTATGGCTTGCTAACTGTAAGTTCCAAGTTATCCAAGAAATATGCAATAAGGGGTTCCATAGTTCTTATAATGTACAAGTAAGGCTAGTCTACCCAATAATCAATTGCGCCAATCATGAATTAGACGTGTCCCAGCGGGACACCCGTTATCAATATGTAAAAAAATATAAACAGGTACCACTACCTGCCCGTGTGGCAGGTTTACAGTATCCGTGGGAACCAGCCGGCATATCGAAGCACTAATTGTCCCGATATGGCTGCCATGTAAGAACTGGAGAATCCATTCTCTCCATATAATAGTTATTTTATTTAACTTAATAGTCCCTATGTTAATTGAAATCTCATGCCGTGGATCATGGTCATTCAGAATGAGTGCTTTCGTACAGAGTACGATATACATAACTCTACAACGATGCCCGTGCGGTTAGGTCGTAGGTCTTACATAGCATAACACAAAAATCAAACCTAGCCACGAAATAATTATGCCTTGAATGTAAGGTACACATGCTGCTTTTGTAGAAATAAGTTGAAGTCTGCACGTGTCCATATGCCAATGTTCAGGATCGGCTAGTCGATTGCAATGGTTCATGGTTGATATATGAACGTGCCTCATTCAATTCGGTAAGACGACTAGTCAGTCTTTTAGTTCCAACTAGGAACGCATGATCAATCATTAGTCGAAGTGACAATCAATGTTAATTCGTGACAAGGCATGAAAGTCAAACTAGTATTTAGTATGGTCGAGTCTATAACTTTCAGGGTTAAGTTCCAGTCATACTGGATATCCACAAACCAATCAAGACACAGGGCACACTCCACACAACAATATGTATTAAAATATTAACATGCAACAAGTGGCATTATCTAAATGGATGGCACGAGAGACAAGATGAAACCCTCGAATTCGAGAAATCGTATGAACTAAGATAACTGGAGTATACTGATCACTGTGCGCGCATGGACTGCATGTGGACGCATAGCCTGCATGTGGGCGTATAGCCTGCAAGTGGGTGCATAGACTGCATGTGGGCACATAGCCTGCATGTGGGCGCATAGACTGCATGTGGGCGCATAGCCTGCATATGGACGCATAGACTGTATGTGGGCGCATAGACTACATGTGGGCGCATAGACTGCATGTGGGCACATATCCTGGATGTTGGTGCATAGACTGCATTTGGGCGCATAGCCCACTCAAAAGCGTGGGCACATAGCATCCTGTGCTGCTGTACCAGCAAGCTCCGGCCATGGAGTTTCAAGAACTTCCAATGGCCATAACTTGGGCTACCGAACTCGGTTTTGGACGAAATAAAGCTCAAAATTGACTAGAATTGAATTCTCTACAACATGGAACAACTTGTTTTTGAAAACAACAAGGTTTGATAGATTAAAATCACGAAAAACCTATAAAAACCAAAACTTAAAAACTTAGATCTACACACCACCATCCATGGAAATCAAAAACTTCAAGACCCAAACTTGTAGAGGAAGAGGGGAAGAACAATATAGACTAAAGATATATGGGGATACAAGAAATCCCTCATGGTGTGCAATATGTACTTACCTCTCCAAAGGGGTTAGGATTTTTGGTGGAGGAAAAGAAATGAGAGTTTGTGAGGAGAGAGAAAAAAGGGGTATAAATATCTAGCCCAAGTTAATCTCCACCACCCATTCCTTCCTACATAATCTAGGCCATCTATCCCTTATCATGATAAACCAAGCTAAACCAAGTTGGTTCAACATGAACAAAATAAACTAAGAGCTAAGCAAAAGTAGAAAATAAAATACCAAAAAATAATTAGCATAAAATTAAAGGAATTAAATACAGAATAAATGCATGATAAATATTAAATAAATACATTCAAGCAGTATACGTATTAAAATACGTATTCTGGGAATGGAGAGTGACATCTCTACCCTCCTTAAAAAAAATTTGCCCTCGGAATTTTAAATCCAATCAGGCTAGAAACATCAGAGCTAGACTAATCCAAGTACAAGCAATTTTAGCGAGCAAGCAGTCATCTTACAATATCAATAGCAAGTAATATATCAATATTTATCAATCTACGACATCAAGAAATTTCTACTCATAGGGTGACAAGCATAAGGAATCAAGACAATCAAGGTACACGGAAAGAAATATACCTTATGAGTCAAATAGTTGCGGATATCGTGATCGAATTTCATCCTCATGTTCCTATATTGACTCTCCTAAGGAGTGATGACCCCAAGCAACATGGATAAGGCTAATTGTTCTGTTCTTGAGTATCTTTTCCCTTCGTTCAAAAATGGCCACAGACTGTTCCTCGTAAGACAGGTTGGTACCAACAACCAGTTCAGAATGATCGAGGATATGGATTGGGTCCGATACATACCTACGCAACTGAGATATATGAAACACAACATGCACCTCTCGTAACGAAGGTGGAAGGGACAAACGATAAGCAACATCGTCTACCCTATCGAGAATAGCAAATGGGCCCACATATCACGGACTCAACTTCCCGTGAACACCAAATCTAATGACCCCACGAGTAGGTGAGATATGCAAGAACACGTGGTCCCCAACAGAAAATTCAAGCAGCCTACAATGCTGGTTTGCCCAATGACGATGTCGATCTTGTACAACTTGAAGTCGCTCTCTAATCCCTCAACCGTCTGAACAATCATCTCTGGGCCAAACATCTTTCTCTCCCCGATACATCCCATGCTAGTGGCGACCTACACTTCTTACCGTATAGTACTTCGAATGGCGCCATCTGGATACTGGCTTGATAACTGTTGTTGTACAAAAATTCGACTAAGTGCAGGTGACTCTCCCAAGACCCTCCTGTCACGACCCGCACCCACCGTGAGGGTACGAGTATGTAACAGCGCCCAGCCTACGCTGCAGTGTCGGTGGTAGAACGCTGTTCTAGGTCATGAACTATAACTAGCTAACATACAATACTCTCCAAAAGGAGTCCAACACAGAGGTACAACTCAATCACAAACTAAGGTAGAATTTAGCACGATGGAAATAGATAAGAAACTCCTCAACTGAGGCACAACAGAATGAATACAAATCTCAACATCTTCCAGTTTCAATATCTCTAAAAATATACAACTCTGAAAATAAAGACAACAGCTAAACATGAAAAAAGAACAGACTAAGCTATCTATACTAAGCAAGGTGTCATCCTCAGCAGCTGCCTGAACCTCCCCAGGGGTCCAGGTCGCGAGTGTCATCTAGGCAAGCTCCAAAGTAAGGGGTGTAGGGTTCCTCATCATCCTCTGTAAAATTTTCAACAGGTCCAGTCAGGACGGAAGAGAGTACAATACATCTCACGCAGATCATAACAGGTTAGAAAATATAAACATGCAAGAGAGTACGATACATGAAACTGAAAGAAGATACATGACGTAAACAGGAAGAGAACTGTAATAGAAATATCTACTATACGTAGAGAGCTACCAGTGACTAGTAATTTAGAGTACAAGGTCGACATGTGAACGGCTTGATTTGCACATGGCTATACTAAAGAGGTGTACATGGCTATTCTACTTTGGAATTGTTCACATGACTATTTATACTCCCCCAAGCGCCAATCAATACACAAGGATCCAGACAGGTTATGTTACGTACATGATTTTCACATGGAGCCCATAGATGGGTATACATGAAGTATTCACGAGGCTCAGAGAACTGAGTACACATGAATTCCACACGAAGGCCCACGAAGGGTTCACATGAAGTATAGGTTATACATGAGATTCATGGGAAATACGACCGATCATGATAGCACATGAGAGTACACAAGCAAGCACAAACGAGCATGAAGCACATGATAAACATGGATAACATGAAAGCGAGGAATACACGATGTACATGAAACACATGGCACAATGTATCTGATGCTCCCGAGGGGGATAACATCTCAAGCAAGGATCCATATAGTATCAATCTGTGATAATGTCATGACAGCATCAAATAAGATAAACTAGAGCAGGAATATAATTCTAAGCAAGTTATGAAATGATCAGAGAATGTACTCGCCTCGTATCTGAATGTATGAAGTAATGTACTGTCCGAGATGAGATACCTGACTCCTAGTTAGAGCAACACAAGTCAAGATGTATACATGAGATGATAAATGTAATCTACTATGCATCTGCATGCTGTCTAGGTCAAACTAGACCAAAGTCAACTCTCGGTTAACTCTAGTCGACTAGACTGGTCAACTAGGTCAGCCTAAGCCAAACAAATCTAACAAGTCTCACTAGGCCTAACCAAGCCTAGTCTAGCAATCACACACCAATCACAGGGCTATATAAGCCACACACAAGCCATCACACCAGGGCATATTACATCTAGCTATTGATAATGAATTCATATATATATATATATATGTATAGGCTTACATATATATACAACATTACATCTACATAATGTAAATTGAGAGAGGGAAGTTAGCATGCAAGGGTCTATGTGTGAACATGGTGGTGAAATGGAAAGCATAGGCTACACTATCTATATCACACATACATTATATGTCAAATATATATATAGTACACACACAAAATAGGATACATATGTGAATATACACCTCATATATATATATACATGTATATATACATATATAAACATGTAGGGAAAACACTAGTGCTCAAGTGTATGTGTGTTAGGCTAGAGAGTTATGTGCTTAGTGTGTGTGAGAGTGAACGGTGGACTAAAAGTGTGTGCCATGATTACAGTGACAGAATATCCTAAGAGAGTGGCCTGTGTAGTGTCTGCATTTGTGTTGTCCATTAGGGACTGGTATGTGGGGAAAATAAGGACTGAAATGTAGGGTGGTCAAGGGCATACCAAGGCTGTTATGGTGGTGGTTAAGGGCTGAATTAATGGGGCTGTTCTAGGACTGATTTTTAGGCTGTCAACATGGGGTTAGAAAGGGGCTAAAGTGGTGTTAACATGGACTATTTTGTGGACAGATATAGGGGCTGTTAGAGGACTGTATTGTGTGTTGTTTAGGACAGGTTTTATGGGCATGTATTAGGCTGGAATTTAAAGCAAGGGGGGTTTAGTTAAGGTCCTGTTTTGGACATCACCTAGGCTAATTTTGGGCAGCAGATAGGCTGTCATTGAGGGAGCTATGGGCATGTTAAAGGCTATGTGGGTTAGGGGACTAACAAGACTAATGTGTAGGAACAACTTAAGGACTGGTTATGGACAGGTAATAGTACAATGTATATGTGTGTGTGTGTGTGTGTATTAGTTATGAGAAAGTGTATATGTGCATATAGTGAAGTGAAAAATAGTGAATAACAAATAGTGTAACAGTGTACAGGTGTGTGTGTGTGTGAGACATATGTGAAAGTGTGGGTGTGTAACAAACAGTGAATAGCAACAATGTAACAGTGAGAAAACTCAGTTTTAAAATAGGAAAGCCTCCTCCTATAATCAGTTAACAGAATTTAGTTTTAATACAACACAAAACAATGTACAATAGTCCAAACCCCACATTTCAATCTCAGATTATAGGAATCAACATCAGTTTAGACAAACTCATGGAACACACTTAAAAAGCATTTAACAGTCCTAAAAATGAATTTCCAGATTTATGAACCAAAACCTCATCCAAACAACCCAATTTTCAACACACTATTAGAACTCATATAGGTACACAAGTTAGGGATTTAATCTACACTAATTAACAGTGATATCACATTGGAAATCAGTGAATTGGTTCAACAGTGAAATCTGAAACTTAACATACAATGAAACCTGAAACTTGTGTTCTATAGTTCTCAATGAAATCTGAAACTTGTGAAATCTGAAACTTAACATTCAACAGGAATTAACATCAATGAAATCTGAAACTAATCAATTCAAACAGTCCCCCAAAAACCCAGTTTTCAGTCCACCATTGCATTCTCAGTTTTTGAACCCAAATTTGTCCCAAATCAATCCAAAATCGACACACCCATAGGAATCATGTAGGAGTACATGTTAGGGGGTTAAGTACATGCAATTAACAGTGATATCTAGGTTAAAAATTGATGACAACTTCACATTAAAATCTGGAAAATTAATGGAGAAAATTGTCACTGATACATAGGTAACAGGAAATAGGGAATTGGAAAATTAATCTATAAATTCAAATTAAAATGCTAATTTGAGGGTTGGTAACATGAAAGCATATTGTGTAAGTGTCCCACACGAGTTTGTGTCCATCCAAGTGGACACAAACGTGTCCAATCACATAGAACATGAAAACAGTGCACAAATAGGCCAATCGTTGTGCACGTGTTCACTGAGGTCGTGGACACGACACACGACTCCTCATGACACGTGGTTTTGCACACGTGTAGCCCACGTGTAGGGCTACACAGTGGACCCACCACGATGTGTCCATGACGTGTCCAGAGTGGACACGAACACGTGTTTGTGCGCGTGTCTGTGCGTGTATACATCTGCCTGCGTGCGATAGGGCGTGTCAGTGCGGGCTCGATTGCTCCCAAACCATTCAACGAGGTCCTACGAAACTTTTAGGCCTCATGTCAGTCATGTAGGGAGTCCTCCTGTCAAATTTTGTGTGGTGAAGTGTCGTGTACAGGGAGTTATAGCCCCCGAATAGCAGGGCACTGCCCGTGTGAGCTGTGAGCGTGTTCGTGTCCTGTTTGGACACGGACACGGCTCGAAAACCAACTCAATCCAGTTGCAAACTAAAGTACACATATAAATCATCAAATTTGTTCAAACACTTTTCAAAAATAACAAATAAAAATCCTTTGTGGCATATCAACAAACACTATAAAAACGACACTAATACGTGTCCAAAATGGACACGAAAGGACACGAAATTCTGGGGATTCCTATTCCTACGGTTAGGCTAGGTATAGGGCTCCCTAATGATGCAAAAATAATAGGGTTCTATGGTGAGGAATTGAAATTACCTATGTGTATCAAAAGCTCCAAAATGCTCCACAAAGAGGTGCTCCTCTTGATGGCCAAATTCCTCCAATGAGCTCCAAAGCCAAGAACACTTGGAACCAACAGAAAGTAGAGGAAATTTAGGACTCAATGCAATTTGTTTGGGTTAAAAAGGAATAAAAAAGAATTTACTAGGATTTATTGAAGATGGGAAATACCTCTTTCTAAAACTTGGCAAGAAAACCTAAGGGAGGCTAGCCCTAACATTGAGAGGCATTAAATAGGGTGGGAAACCCTATGTTGGCTGCCATGGACTGATTAGGGTTAGGATTTGGCTACATGGTGTGGGCCTATGGGCTTTAAGTCTCAAGTCATTAATCATGACTTATGAAGTCATAAGCCATTTTAGCCTAATCAACTCCAAAACTCTCCGAACAAGTTCTAATGACTTAAACCTCACTAAATTAGGTCTAAACAAGTTTACTTAACCTAACCAAGTGATCTTAACCTAGGTTAGTCACTAGGTTAGTCTCCTAGTCAACACTAGTCAACCCTCATCCAAACAATTCAAAAATAAATTCTAAAAATTCTTATAAATTCAAATAAATTATAATAAAATCAAATAACCCTAAAAATATCTAAATACTCTAATCACATGGCTAGGCTCTAGGGTAGGCAGTCTCTACTGTTCACTAGCACAACACCAAATCATAAGTCATGATTTAAATAGTTTTAAAAATTATTAAAAATCACCAAAAATTATATTAAAATTTTAAATACCATAATTAAATAAATTAAGTACAAAATTTCAAAATTACCCTCATCTAAAAAACTGGGTGTTACACCTCCAAAATCTAGGGTGCAAGCTCGTAACATATCTTCTAAAGACTGAATTGTTTTTTCTGATTGTTCGTCCGTCTGTGGGTGGTAAGCCGTACTAAATCTTAACTTGGTACCCAGGCTATGATGTAAACTCTTCCAGAAATATAATATAAAATGGGTATCTCTATCTGATACAATACTGACAGGGACCCCGTGCTGCCTGACTATCTGTCGCATATACAACTCAACCAACTTTTCTGTAGATTGTCCTACTCTAAAAGGAAGAAAATGTGCCACCTTTGTAAGCCGATCCACTATCACCCAAATAGCATCCTTACCACTTGGTGATCTCGGTAAGCGGGTTACAAAGTCCATCCTGATGTGTTCCCACTTCCATTCTGGGATAGGAACCGGTTGTAATAATCCAGCTGGCCTCCGTTGTTCTGCCTTCACTTGCTGACATATTAAGCAACGGGAAACAAATCTAGCTATCTCTCTCTTCATTCCGTTCTACCAGAAGTGGTGTTTGATATCTTTGTATATTTTGGTCCCTCCGGGGTGTATAGAATACTGAGAACTGTAGGCTTCTGTCATAACCTCATGTCTGATATCTCCACTTAGCACACATAGACGTGATCCAAATCTAAGTGTACCATCTTCATGAATTTTCATCTCCTTCACGAGTCCTGACTCATATTCTGTCCAAAGCTTCTGAATACTTGGGTCCCATGCCTAAGTTGCCTTGATCCTGTTTACCAAGTTGGATTGAACTTGTAGACTTGTCAGAATTCCTATATCACTAGGAAGTATAACCTCGATGCCCATCTCTTGAAGATCTTCTAAAATATATTTTTGTGATGTCAACATAAATGCGCTGCCTCTCCTGCTAAGAGCGTCTGCTACCACATCCTTGCCTGGATGATACTGAAGCTCTACGACGTAATGCTTGATCAACTCTAACCGTCTTCTCTATCTCATATTCAGTTCCTTCTGAGTAAAGATGTACTTCAGACTCTTGTAGTCTGTGTACATGTCCACTCGATCATCGTACAAGTAATGCCTCCATATCTTCAAAGCAAATACTACTGCTGCCAACTCCAAGTCATGAGTCGGATAATTCTTCTCGTGGTCTCAAAGTTGCCTAGATGCATACGCTATCACCTTTCTATGTTGCATTAGGACACACCCAAGTCCCTTTTCTGACGCATCACAATATACAGTAAAACCTCCGGGTCCAACCGGTAATGTAAGAGTAGGTGCTGTGGTCAACTTCTGCTTCAAATTCTCAAATGATGCCTAGCACTCTGCAGACATAATGAATGGCACATCATTCCATGTCAAGCGGGTCATGGGAGCTGAGAGTCTCGCAAAGTCTGATACGAACCTTCTGTAATATCCTGCCAATCCCAAGAAACTTCGCACATTTGCTAAGGTCTTAGGCATTGGCCAAGTTTTTACTGCTTCTACTTTCTTAGGATCCACTGCTACTCCAGCCCCTGATATGATGTGCCCCAAGAATGAAATGCGATCCGTCCAAAACTTACACATGCTGAGCTTGGCGTACAACTGGTTCTTTCTCAGAACCTGTAATACTTTCTTGAGGTAATCTTCATGCTCTTCTTCACTAGCTGAGTATATGAGAATGTCGTTGAGGAACACAATGACAAATTGATCTAAGTACGGCATAAAGATGTGGTTTATCAAATCTATAAATATTGTTGGAGCATTGGTCAAACCAAACGGCATTATTAAGAATTCGTAATGCCCTTGCTTTGACCAGAATGTTATCTTAGGAATATCCTCTTCTCGAACTCTAACTTCATGATACCCTGATCGAATATCTATCTTGGAGAAAATTCTTGTTCTGCTCAACTGATCAAACAAGTCATCGATCCTTGGTAGTGGGTACTTGTTCTTTACTGTTGTCGCGTTGAGCTTTCTGTAGTCAATGCACAATCTTGATGACACATCCTTCTTCCCTACAAGTACCACTGGTGCCGTCCATGGTGATTCGCTAACTCGAATGAACTTCTTCGCCTTCAGTTCCTCTATGTGCTGATACACCTTGGCATGCTCTGAATCCGCCATTTTGTAAACTCGATCTGATATTGGTTTAGTTCTAGGTGCCAATTCTATACTGAACTCAATATTCGTAACCGGTGGTAGACTTGGAAGTTCTTCGGTAAATATATCAAGAAACTCTTCAACTACCTTTAGGACTTGAACTTCTTCCATTGTCGTCACTATTCTTTGTTTATGTTGGTTTGTCTCTGATCTGACTAAGGTAAACCGCTTTATGCCTGGAATATTAAAAGAAACACTCCCTCTATGATAATCAATTATCGTATGACTGTCTTTCAGCCAGTCCATGCCTAAAATAATGTCGAAATTACCTACAAAAAATTCTATCAACTTGGCGGGTAAGCAACGCCCGCATACTACAACTCGACTTGCTAGAATAACTCTACTAACTCCTATGAGTCCATTACCTGTGAGTATATTCAGCCTCTCTGGCAATGCCTCGAATGTTATTCCTAGTCGTGTCGTAAATCGTGCAGATATAAATGAGAGTGATGCTCCCGAATCAAACAATGCTACGGTGGGATATGAGACGACGAGAATGTTACCTGCCACAACATCTCCCGATGCCAATGCCTTTTCCAAGGATAGATTGAATGCCTGCCCTCGGCCTCCTTGTTGGTTTCCATGCTGCGGCCTAGTCTGGTGTTGCTGCTGGCCCCTGCCTTGGTGATGTTGGGGTGGTCTTTGTTGTTGCTGCTGCATCGGCGGTCCCTGCTGCCGAAACATCTGAGTATGTGACATCAACGAACGTTATGCCAACGGTCTCATTGCTACCGCTGGTCCTTGATACTGGCCTGTCCCTAGTGTTGGCAGCACAGGAAATTGTTGTACTGGTCCTCCTGACCTCGAGTTCATGGAACCGGTAGAAACCCGATGATTTGGACTTCCACATATCAAACACTGTCCGTTCAATGTCCGACAAACACCTCTAGTGTCCCTGCCTTCCCATAATAGGTGCAGCCTGCTGGAGGTTACTAGTTCTTCCTCTGTTGTTGTTATTGTTATTGTTGTTCTCGTGTTGGTGGTGCTGGCCCTCGTATCGCCATATCGTGAATACGAATGCCAGGAGTTTGTGCTATTATTCGGGGCTCTAAGATATCTTCTGACCTCCAGTCCTTGATGTGATCCTCTAGATGGTGATCTCATGCCTCCGGGTTGCCGTCAATACATTATTGAAAGTCTGGAAGTTGTGCCTATCTATCAATTGCAAGAGTTCAAGATGGAACCCTTGCTGAAATCTCATAGCCCTCTGGCTCTCCGTTGCTACCATCTCCGGGGCGAACCTACTCAGTCTACAGAACTCTGCTGTAAAAGCATCCACTGTCTTGCCAGCCTGCTTGAGGTTGATAAACTTCTGTTGTAGCTCGAACTATACCACAACTCCATAGTACTTCGTCTTGAATCTCGCAGTAAAATCATCCCAAGCTATAGGACGTCTGATGCCCACTTTTTCTGATTCCCACCAATCACGTGTGAGGTCCTGCAGTAACAGCTTCAATTGATCCATGCGTTCTTCCGTCGGTACCTTAGCCACTTTCAGAATAGCCTCGATGTCCTTAAGCCATGCATCTACTGAAATAGCGTCTTTCGTGCCCTCGAAGTGACGGGGGTTATAATTGCAGAACCTGGTTGACGCCCCTAAATCAGTCCTCAATCCTCTTGCCAAAGCCGTTTGTAATCCTTGGTTGAGCAATATATTTTGCTCTTGCAGCTGAGTGTGCATGCGTTGCTGGGCCAACATCTGATGTTGCTGAGTAGCCATCATCCCTCTTATGATTTCAAGAAAGGCTGGCATGTCTACTGCCACCGGGGTACTGTAGAAGCATGGAAAAGAATAATAAATTCTTATGCGGCCCATAAAATCCATATGGCTTAGAACTGGGGGGGTCTCATGCAGCCCATAAAATCCATATGGCTTAGAACTGGGGGGGGGGGTCTCATGCAGCCCAAAAAATCCCTCAGAGCCGCATGCGGCTCAGAAAGCTTTATACGGCTCAGAAGGAGCCACGTGGCCTTATGTGGTTCAAAATAGGCCTACACAACTGGCCATAATTACTCCATGAAGCCGGCCATTAAATGCTCTGAAACAAAGTGACAGCAATGATAGCTCTGACAAAAAGAAGAGACGCGACATACTCATAAAAAGACGAGAAAATCTTTGTGATAGCTGGCACAGTTCACAAATTCCAAGAAAGTCCTTGATGCGGATCTCCTGAGTGACCCTCATGCGGCTCGGTTGTGAGGCCACCCTCATGCGGCTCGGATGTGAGGCCACCCTCATGCGGCTCGGATGTGAGGCCACCCTCATGCGGCTCGGATGTGACGCCACCCTCATGCGGTTCGGTTGTGAGGCCACCCTCATGCGGCTCGATTGTGAGGCCACATTCATGCGGCTCGGATGTCAGGCCACCCTTATACGGCTCAGTCACGAGACTACGCTCATGCGGCTCAATCAGGGGAACAGTCCTTCATGCGGCTCGCAACCTGGTGACAGTGGAACAGGTGGCAGAAGTTGACTAAATCTTAACCAACAGATCATAGCAGTTCAGATTTATTTCAACCTACTTAACAGTCCAGATTTATTGCAAAAAACAGATCAGGATTAATCTTAACCAATCCCCAACTGCCCACTTCTTAAGGAGCAGTTACAAGGATGTGGCCACGTGGCTGTACACCCCCACTCATCACAAACTCCTATAAATAGCATGGGATTATGCCTTTGCACACACACACATAGCAACAGAGACATATAAAGAGCATTTTTCTTCGCTGGAGCCGAGGTTGCGTTCGATCGTCCAAGGAGTAAGGCAGAGTTGATAGCACTTTCCCGAGCCTCTACCGTCACTCCCCAGAATCCAAATTAAATGTACTTAGATTGCTTTTTTTAGGTTTTCTTCCTAGGATCTCTTTGTACAAGCGAGTTTGTAATTATGAATCAAAGTTCAGTCCTCCCATAAAACTGTTCTGTTCTTAGATAATCAATGGAAAATACGATGGCGACTCTGCTGGAGACTAACTTCTCTACTGCTGAGAAGTTGGGGATGCAATCGGACGCAGCCAAACTCGGCTCCACACAACAGATGCTGGTTGTTCGCTTCGACTAGCAAGCGTTTGAAGAGATGCTCTCTGACGGGAGCGCTAGCCTGGTCCAGAAGCGAGCCGGCACGAAGAAGGCCCACAGGGAGTGGAGGCCCAAAACTGCTGCTCCTCCACAAGCTCTAGAAGAAGTGTTCTCTACTGCCCAAGATGGCGGAGAAGACTCACATGCGACCCCACTTCAGGCTGCAGAGGACCCTGCTGTCCCTAAGTCTGGCACAGGAAAGCATTACGATGCTGGACTTGCGGGGGCAAATGGGAACTCTGGGCGGTCCAAAAAGAAGTCGCATAAGGGTGCCAGCCGCATGAAGGCTCATACGGCCACCAATCTCAGCCGCACGGAGAAGACTCATGCGGCTACTAAACCCAGTCGCATGGAGGAGGCTCATACGGCCACGAGCTCCAGCCGTATACAAAAAGTTCATGCGGCCACCAATCTCAGCCGCATGCAGGCCGCTCATGCGGCCACCTATCCCAGCCGCATGCAGCATTCTTATGCGACCGCCAAGCCCAGCCGCAGGAAGATGGCTTATGCGGTATCCAACCGCAGACCATCCATCCTATACGGCTCGGGTTCAGTCTTCGATCGCCTCTCATATGGTCCTGACCTCAGAAGCTCCCATGAGGATGTGCCAGACTCTGTGCGGCACAACTTAGACTCTTCCTACTACGCGCCTTCGGGTGCTAGAGCGAAGAAGTCTAGGACAGCGCGGGCTCGTCGAGCTTAGTCAGCTGTCCCAACTTCTGACCATTAGGGAGTCCCGCTAACTGTTATACGGGCCCCAGATGGAAAGCTGTACAAAACTACCCGTGTCCAGCCCCCGGCGGCCAACAGATAGGGTAGTTCTCAAGAATCTTCCAACAATGATTAGGGAAAAGTACTTTTACTAGCCCCATGTCAGGGAGCAAACATGATACCAACACACTCGCATGCTCGGAACTCCCGGGCCCCCAAAACGAGTGTAAAGGTTGCTCGAGAAGCACTTGAGTTGCGTGATGTGATCCTTCACAAGAGCAAGGAAAGAGAAGAAAGCTTGATGTGCAGAGAGTCCTTCCATGGACATCGCTGCACCCAAGTCATTGTCAATTGCTGCTGCAACAAGACGGCAGTACAAGAGGGCCGGCAGTCCGTCTTCCAACGACTGCAGTGGCCAGAACAAAGCTCGGGAGACGAGGCGCTTCCTTTTGCCTCCTGTAATTCTGCCCAGAAGGTCCCTACCGGCAAAGGAGGGAAGAAAGCAAACGTTTCTAGCCCGACGATCTCTATTAGCGTGGCTAAGAAACTCTCATCCAAGCGGTTGTCCACAACCACCACAGGAGGAGTTTATCAAGGCACCCGCTCGAAGAAGAAATTTTTAACACTTGGAGGTTCGTTATCCACATTCCTGGGGGTAGCCGAAGCTGAGGGTAGCACTCCCCGAAACATCTACGACAATCTGGTGTTCTCAGAAGATGAACCAGGGGAGACAGTTCCCCCCACAGATGTAACAGAACCAGACGCCCCTGGAAACGTCCATGGGTGCCAAGACGAAGCAAGCTCCTATGCAGGGGGTAGCACTTCCTCCGAGTCTGAACCGGAGGAGAACATTCCTACATACCCCGACGACTTCTCCATTCGGGGGTACGATTCGGAGAGCACATCCTCTACAGTTCCTTCTACTGTTCCTCGTATGAGAACATTATTTATGAATGAGAATGACCAGGATGGTTCCAACGACCGACAGTGCCTCAACACTCTTGAGGCCATACTTCATACCTTGGTCAAATCGGTAGACGAGATCAAGGCAGCCCTTTCGACTCTCCAAGGAAGGACGCCTGGCCAAACAAGCTTGGGTCCCACCATCAATGCAGACTCAAACACAACTGCACAAACCCCGGGTGACAATCCACCCGGGATGTCTACTCCCACTGCTCCAGACGAGGCTAGGAAGGCAAGAAGAAAGGTTCAGGAGCGTCGGGCAATGTTTCACGCCCGAGAAATCTCTCAAGACCTCAGGATATAACAGCCGTATCCCGCTGCATGGAGAGATGTCCCCTTCCCTCCATGGTACAAGCCATTCAATATTAATCCATATGATGGCAAGACCTCTGCAAGCCGATACATGACCTATTTTGAGGTCACAATAGATCATATGCCACATGACGATGCCATCCTTACACGATTGTTCATTGGGGCATTGGAGGGAGTCACATTCGACTGGTACCACAATTTGTCGGACAACTGCATCCATTCCTTCGTCGGCTTCAAACATATGTTCTTAGAGAGGTTCTATGAGGTGGGACATGATTTCACAATATCAATTATCATGGACGTTGTTCAAGGCGAGAAGGAGCTGACAAGGAACTACATTGAGCGGTTTTGCCAAACCGCGATGAAGCTGCCCTCCTGTAACCCGGACTCTTCCTTAATTGAAATTTTCCAAAAGAGGCTGCTCCCCACAATCAGCCTCTGGATGGGCGAAAGTCAATTTAAGGACTAGAAGTCTCTGGAAGACTTTCATCATCAGCACCACTAGTGCAGAAGATAAGTTGAAGAAAGCTCGCCAACTGGGATTGTACATCTCGGATGTAGAGGATAAGGGCAAATGCCCTAATGCCAACAACGACGGTAATTCCTCAAACAACCGAGACAACAAGGGCAAATAGGCTATGGTGGCCGTCACAGCCCCGAAGCCCGAACCGAAGCAGGCAGAAAAGAAGTGGCCGTAGATGACTTACTCCTTCGAGGATAGTCATGTCAAGCCCATCTTTGATATGCTCTTACAAGGAGACATAATTCAGCTCCCTCTGCCAAGGTGTGAACCTCGACCTGTAGAGATGGAGAGCCCCAAGTACTATCACTACCATCGCCACGTCCACCATGCTACACAAGACTGCTTCCAATTGAAGCGGTACATCCAGAACCTCATCGACTCCAAGGCCCTGGCTATTGATTTCGAGGAGGTGACGGTCGCTGCCAACATAGTGTCAGTCTAATTTGGCAGCTTCCCACCGACGAGGACCCAAGACGGCGTAGTACCCATCCTCGGGGAAAAAATGAAGGTCGCTAATCTTCCACTTCCCCGAGACCAGGCTGCTGGACTAGTACCCCTCACCATATCACGAGGAGAGGTCATGTGGGTCCACCCGGACATAGTATCTGAAGTAACCCAGCCAGCATCACCTTCTGCTGGCAAGAAGAAGGGCAGGAAAGTCAAGTCCTGCCGTACAATCTTGACCAACATCGAATTAGCGACAGCTGTCGTTATCCGGTCTGGTGTGCAAACTCAACCCATACCGGGTAACTCGGCTGAAGAACGTCAGCCAGCCACTGCTGATACCCCCGGACCTCCTCAACCTCCACCGGTCGATAAGCCCAAGCCTAAGGAGACCCGCTTTGACAAGCCGCTCCGAAAAGACATGCATCACGGGCTAGAGAAGCCCTATAATTTTGATATTTTGACAAAATTGGCCAACATACCAGCCAAATTGTCATTATATAAGCTCCTGAGACTCTCCAAAGATGTTCACGTCGCACTGAGCGAAACACTCCAGAATGCCGATGCATATCTGTCTTAGGCCAATCTTACAGGGGAGAGCTCGCCAGCGGATCTCCAGGACAGTGCTTGCAAAGGTGCAATGCCCAACATTGTCTTCACTCCGCAGGATATGCTTATCAAGACCAACCTACACGATCGCCCTCTGTATTATACTGGATACGTCGGCGACATCAAGGTGGATCAGATGTATATTGATCCCGGTTCTTCGATCAGCATTATTCCGAAGAGCTTGCTTCACCATCTGCGCATCCCTATGCATCTGTTGACTCCTACCAGCACCGCAATTAGCATTTTCAATTCAGGGAGAAGCTATCCAATCGGGAAGATTTTCCTGAAGTGCCAAATTGGCGACCTTCAGTCGGAAGTAACCTGCTATGTCATAGACGCAGGCACCTCCTACAGTATTCTCCTGGGGCGTCCATGGATACATGATTACATGATCGTGCCCTCCATATTGCACCAGTGCTTCAAGTACGTCGAAAAGTACGGCTTCGTAAAGACGAAATTTGCTGACATCGATCCTTTTAAAGGAGTCGAATCCTACTATTCAGATTCCTGTTTGTAAGAGAAATCAAAGAGGCACCTGATCAAGGAGGATGTTCAAGAGCAGACGAAGGCCATTGTGGGGCCAGAGGTACCCTTGAGAATCCATCTCCAACACCGCAAACCAGGCAGGACTGCACCTCTTACAGCCACTCTGCGTAGAGAAGCAACTGGTCGCCCAGTGCTCACTGTAGAAAAGGAGCATATGACAATCCGACTGCTAAGGTCTGGTCAAGGGCCGAGACCCACTACGGAGCCACTGACAATCAGGCTGCTTAGAGCCGGTCAACAACAAACAGAAGAGTCCAATCCTTCTGTTAAGCCAATGACGATTCGTCTTTCCAGGATAAGTCGACAGCCGAGCGCTAAGCTGGGGACTGCTAGTGAGCCAACAACTCCTCGTCCAACACCAAGCACTAAGTCGGGGGTCGCTAGTACGCCTATGACTCCACGTTCAGCACCACCAGTGGAGCCCCTGATGATCAAGCTGCCCAGGTCATCCTTCCAGTCTTCAGTGATACAGGGGGTGGTTGAATAGGAATTAGAGCTGGCCAAGTATGTGACTGCCCACGCTGATGTTCCTTCTGCTGACGATGTAATCCCACCTGAAAAAATACCTTACTTTATCAATAAAGGTTATCTTTGAACTACCTCGAGCTTATTAAGCTTTGTACGATGTACGCTATGGAATACGGTATAGGCACTGACCTACACACACAAGTAACAAAATTCTATACCATAAACCAACTCACTCCTGTGGAAGGTGCTTGCTTTATAGTTGAGGGAAAAGACCATCCAATTATCTTCGGCCGGAAGAATGATCCACAGCCTTTCAGGATATAAGTGGTTGATCTCGAACCCGACACTGGAAGACTGCCCCTTTATCTGTATAGCTCCCGATCCAAGTACCTCATGCAAAAATAGGGGTATGATATAGAGAATACGCCAAGCTTGAACTACGGCACTGGCCGACGATTACCTTTGCAGTTGCCGATCCCGGCTGGAAAACCACGGGATTACTACAACAAGACAAGACGTGGTCTAGGCTATGTTACACCTGCAACAACTCCTGAAAGCTCAGATGAGGAATGTGACTGGCATTCACATTCGATCGGATCACCCACTTCTGATTCGGATGTCAGCATCGGGGACGTATTCAGGCAAGTTTTGTCTGTCAATATGGCATTTGCTGACGCCTATGAAGAAGACGAAGATGTACCCGAGCTTATCGAATTAGAGCCGTGGGTTCAACAGCTAGATGCGCAATGGAAGAAGCATTTCGAACAGAGAGATCCTTCTACCAAAGATGAGGTCATGCAAGTTGACCTCGGCGATGAATCCTCTCCAAAGCCAATCTTCGTCAGCAAAAGCCTGACGGACGAAGAGCGGAAGGTGCTTTTGTAACTCGTCAGAGAATACATTAATGTGTTCGCCTGGAGCTATAAAGACATGCCAGGGCTAAACCCCAAGGTTGTACTCCATAAGCTCAACTTTCATCCGGACGCAAAGCATGTCAAGCAGCAGCAACGAAGGTTCTGTCCAGATATCATGAATTCTATCGAAGCTGAGGTCAACAAACTGATAGCCAACAGATTCATCTAAGAGGAACAACATCCAGACTGGGTCGCCAATATAGTACTGGTCCTCAAGAAAAATAGGAAGATCCGAATTTGCATCAACTTTTGAAATTTGAACGAAGCATGTCCTAAGGATGAGTTTCCTCTTCCTATTACGGATATAACGATTGACAACACATGTGGCTTCGAGCGCATGTCGTTCATAGATGGCTTCTCAGGATATAACCAAATAAAGTTGTTTCCTGATGATGAAAAGCATATATCGTTTCGAACACCGATTGGCATATACTGTTACATAGACATGCCTTTTGGTCTAAAGAATGCCGGTGCCACATATCAACGGGCTATGAGTGTCATCTTCAGGGACCACTTGCGTAAGATGGTGGAGTGTTATGTCGATGACATCGCCGTCAAAAGCCACTCTAAGGAAGATCATCTGCACGATCTGAGGACAGTCTTCGACCTGATGGGAGCACACAACTTGAAGCTGAATCCCACCAAATCCTTCTTGGGTGTATCTAGCAGAAAATTCTTGGGTTTTATCATCACTGCCCAGGGAATCCATATAGACCCTGAGAAGACGAAGGCAATCATGGAGATGGGTCCCCCGAGATGGTGTCAACCATTCACCCACCTCATGAAGAAGGGCATCTCCTTCGTATGGGATGAAGAGTACCAACGCACCTTCGACAACATTAAAGAATACGTGTCAAACCCTCCGGTCCTGGTGGCCCCGGTTGCTGGAAAGTCGTTCTTACTTTACGTACGAGTGATGGAGCATTCTCTCGGTGCTCTACTAGCACAGAACAATGATACAGGGCATAAGCAGGCCATCTATTATCTCAGTCGAATGATGATAGGACCTGAGCATAGATACACCACCGTGAAAAAGGAATGTCTTACTTTGGTGTTCGCTATCCAGAAGATGCGACACTATGTTACAGGACAAACCATTCATGTCATATCTCGAGTTAACCCCCTCAGGGTTCTCATGACCAAGCCAGGTGCACTCAGCTCTCGTCTTGCTACTTGGGCGATATTATTGTCTCCCTACCACATGATCTTCGTCCCGCAAAAGGCTGTTAAAGGTCAAGCTCTGGCAGACTTTTTAGCAGCTCATCCAGGTTCGGAGTCAACCAGAATATATGAAGAGATCCAGACGAAGTCACCAACTCAAACATGGCTTCCCATAATACCGTCTGGCGAATGTTCTTCGACGGTGCTTCAAGAACCGGGTCCAAGCGCAACATCGTCGCTGGGGTCGGAGATGTATTGATTTCTCCCTCTGGCTTGGTGATCAATCGGGCGTATTCCCTTACAGAACCCTGCTCAAACAACATGGCCAAATACAATGCCTTGGTCATCGGCCTCCGACTTGCGAAGGAGCTGGGGGTAGAGTACCTGGAAGCATATGGCAAATCACAGTTAATCGTCAATCAGATCCGGGGTTCATATGAAGTTCGCCATGAAGACATGATCCCCTATCATCAAATAGCAATCGCTATTATTACGTCCCTAAAAGGATTCTTCATAGAACATGTCCTCAGACTGCGGAACATCGAAGCCGACGCCTTAGCAGGACTGGCTGCTTCTCTGGCGGTCCCGAATCATACTCACCACTTGGTGGACGTAATAGGACATGAACTGGTCTGTCCTAAAAACAACGTCCAATCTGTTGAGAGTTATTCTG
Source organism: Iris pallida (assembly GCA_029216955.1). Taxonomy (NCBI): domain Eukaryota; kingdom Viridiplantae; phylum Streptophyta; class Magnoliopsida; order Asparagales; family Iridaceae; genus Iris; species Iris pallida. Next base: position 14,551,090 of record JANAVB010040817.1, on the reverse strand, counting down.
CCCTGACGATCGATGAGACACAGGACTGGAGGCTCCTATTTATTGACTTTGTAGTCTATGGCATCTTGCCGGAGAACCTGAAAGAAGCCACCTCTATCAGAAGACATTCGCTCAGATTCTTCTATGATACAGAGACAAAAATGCTGTATCAACGATCTTACGATGGACTACTGCTTCGATGTTTGTCAAATACAGAAGCAAAAGAAGCGGTATACGAAGCTCATGAAGGCATTTGTGGGGCCCATCAACCTGACCCGATGCTGCAAGACCGCCTTCGCCGGATGGGCTATTACTGGCCCACGATGGTAGCAGATGTGATAGAATATGCAAGAAAGTGCAAAGCTTGTCAGGTAAATGCAGATTTCATACATTAACCATCCGAGTTCTTACATCCGACGGTGGCATCCTGGCTATTTGAGGCGTGGGGAATGGACATCATTGGTCCAATCACTCCATCTTCGTCCAGAGGATACCGTTTTATACTGGCAATTATGGATTACTTCTCTAAGTGGGCGGAAGCTGTCCCGATTGCAGAAGTAAAGACATCAAACGTGATCAGCTTCCTTAACTATCACGTCATCTATCGCTTTGAACTGCCTCGAAGGATCATCTATGACAATGGTCCGTAGTTTGCAAGCCACGCCTTCTATCGGTTTTACGATAAACATCGGATCCAGAATGTTGCGTCAAAACCCTACAACCCGGCGGCTAATGGTTTGGCGGAAGCATTCAACAAAGCTATAATGAAGCTTCTCAAGAAGTTCGTGTCCTTGAATAAATACGACTGGAATAAAAAGGTTGGCGAATGCTTATGGGCGTACCGTACTACAGTTCGGACGGCTACTGGGAATACACTGTTCTCTTTGGTGTATGGAAGTGAGGCAGTTCTCCCACTGGAGACTCAGATCCCCTCGCTCCGTGTCGCCCTCACTTTTCGATTGACGATGGATGATAATTACCGTCGTCGCCTACAATAGTTGGAAGCCTTAGATGAAAAGCGCCTGCTAGCTCAACAGCGAATCGAGCTTTATCAAGCCCGCATCTCTGGAGCCTTCAACAAAAAGGTTAAACTCAGAACATTCCAAGTGGGCGATCTCGTTTTGGCAGTTCGGAGCCCGATGGTTATGACTCACAAAACCGTCGGCAAGTTCCAACCAAAGTGGGAGGGCCAATTTATCATCGAAGCAGTATTCTCCAATGGTGCATACCATCTCGCAAAGCAAAACGGAGACTTGCTTATGATGCCCATCAACAGCAAGTTCCTAAAAAAATACTATGTCTAAACAAAATATGCCTAATCAACAAGATTGTTGAGTTATGTACCCTTAGGTACCGTTGAACTTACACTCTGGTCACTCCAAATGAATCTATATCACATATTCTGGGTAGTAAGTCATGTATGATCATACCTCTGAACTTCCTTCCTAAAAGAGCATTTTCCTCATGATCTATTACCCGCGCTTTCAGTGCATAAAAAAGGGTAACAGATCCATAAAATTCCCGAAACAGTCACGTCAATGTCACCTCTGAGTTGTTTCACCTCCATAAAAACCAAACCACCCTTTACGTAGAACTTTCACGTCCATATTACCTCTGAGTTGTTCTATGTAACCTTCGTGGAGTCCACTCCTGCCATGTCCTTACTACCTCTGAGTAGGAAGACTCCATTGTAAAACCCTCATGTTTACCACGTCCATATTACCTCTGAGTAAGTATGTCAGTTTTCTCTCGACTTATTATCCAAACCCAAAAAAATCCAGGGTACGCCAAGGATAATAGCCCACAAATGTCCACAGTTGATCACAAATGTCCACAGTTGACCACAAATGTCCGCAGTTGACCACAAATGTCCGCAGTTGACCACAAATGTTGTACTAGGTTCTCTCGTACATGCACCTTTTTTCTCACAATCTCATGCCTCTGAAACCCAGCTGTTCCATGGCATTCTTTCGCCCGATACCAAGAACTTCCATATCCACCTTACCGCGGAGTTGTTCTAGAAATCCCTATCAAACTTATTATCCGTACCTAAAACCAAGGTATGCCAAGGGTAATAGGTCCACAGAAAAGCCCCCATTGGGGCAAACACATAATACCAAAGATGCAGTACAAGCACGACAGAAAAAGATGATGCAAAAAAAGTTATTTATTTTAATCAAAAGTACTATATTTTCTGGGACCACGTCCCAGTCAAAAAGATGAAGAAACATAAAGAAAGAAAGAAAAAAGTCGATCATGGTTTGGCGACACATAATTCTCGGAGCCGGTCCTTCAGTTTGAACTTCGACCGCTCAAATCTCAGGATGGCCCGACGCTCAGCCTCTTGCGTCAGCTTCTCCGTATCCTCCAGATGCGCATGTGTATACCAGCCGTCTTCTAGCCTCTTCAATGCATGCTCTAAGGTTTCTGAGGTTCGGATGACCTTGTCAGTCTCCCGGAAGATTAGCTCATTGTCTTCGTGCGAGGCCTGTAGCTCAGACTCCAAAGAAACCAATTTTCTCTGAAGTTGGAGGATCTGCTCCTTGGTCTCGGCTACCCCACGAGAGGCGGCCCCTTCTCGAGCGATGCATTCCTCTCCGCTGCGGCTTAATTGATCATACTTCAGCGATAAATCTCGGAGGTCCTTCATTAGAGTGGGCTCGGACGTCTCCCGTACCGTCCTTATCTTTTCTATGGCAGTTAAAAGGAAGGCACGCTCCTGATCTTTTGATGAAGACAGATCGACTTACCGCAGTACTCGATACTGAGCCACCAGCTGATCAGCTTCTAGTAACTTGGGCTCCAGAAGCTCGACTATCCCTACCCCACCGGGGAGGGTTCTGAGAAGTTCAATCTGGCCACGCGCACATTGACGGGCCATTGCAAAAGATGTTCCCCTCTCTATGGCAGCCTCAATCCTTCGCTTCAGGTGGCGGTAGAAACTGTCAACCATGTCCTTTGACGATTCATCCAGAACTTCCGAAGAAGACGGCGTCAAAGGAAGAGTAGTTGGCAGAGTTGAAGAAGATGCACCGGAACTTGACGCCCCTGCCACTAGGGAAACAAGTTCCGAACGATAGAACGCTTGAATAGCGGCCATCTCCTCCTCCGCCGCCCGAAGGATTTGGAGACTTGGCAGGACGGAAAGGTCAACCTTTGGAGCCACATGGATCAAGGAGGGCGCATGGACCATTTTTCCCCGTCTCGGCCGTTCCACTGCATGATCTTCCGAACTCGAACCGGCATGAGACCCCTAGATATGAGTTGAAGGAGGAGGAGGCATACTTTCTTCCACCGGATCCCCTCCGGTGACTTCTCCCTCGACGATGTCCATCGCCAGCGATGAAGGAACAGGACCTGTATGTCCGAAGCAACCATCGATCAGCTTAACCCGAAGGATGTGAAGATAGAGCAAATTAACCTCCTCACTATTCAAGACTTGACTCAACTTACCAGGGGAGGGTTACTGAGGTGGAGGCTCACTCACAGCCACCGTGTCCTCTTCTCCAGTGACATCTGAGTCGAATGTCGCAGGTTCCTCTGCCCTAGCCGCCCCGGAGGTAGACGTAATTGGGTCAGCATCACACGGCTGGGATTCAGCAACTTCGGGGACGGGTTCAGTAGAGCCCACGTTGCCCTGGGTTGAGACGTCAGCAACTGGAGGAACCTCAACCATCGCCGGGAGAACCCCGGCGGAGATAATCTTGGCACTCATATTACTAATTAAAGTGGCTAGAGCCGGGTCGACCTCGGAGATAGTAGCCGGCTCTCGAGAGTCTGTTTCTCTTGATTCCTACGAAGAAAAGGAGAATGATCATATCATAGTGCAGAAAAGAAGAGCTGAAAGAAAAAAGGGATGTTTGTAATTCGATTCACCTCCGAAACGGCATAAACATCCTCATTTCCCTCCCTAATGATTGGCCCGCGGGGCTTGACAGCGGCCCATTTTCGGGAGTAAGTTATGCCGCCAACAGCGAATTCACGCCTGCTTCGCTTGCGTGAAGGACCAGGCACAATAGGGGGCTGATCTGCCACCACATCATCTGCGAGAGGAAGAGACAGGATATCGGGGTCATCCTCTTCGTCCACATTGGTGGACTCTGAGTCTGACACCCTCAACTGTATTCTCCTGCTTTATCCTCGTCTTGGACCCTTTTGGTTTCTCCTTCAAACCAGTACTGACTATAAAACTGGTACTTAGGTCAAAATCGGTAGGGGCTTGTTCACAATAACATGGTACAGAGCCACCATGTACAAAATCTGCCCTGGCTCCTTAACATCATGCACAGAGAAGCTGGTGCGGGTATGAACCGTGTTATAGTAATGCCAAGCCCTGATACCGTCAAGGACACTACCCTCAAAACCCAGGCAGGGGCTGGGATTGTCCAGAAATAGCTGACTGTACCTAAACTGTCAGGCGAACCGACTGGAAAAGTAAGGCTCCAGGAAGAAAGAGTGATTGTAATATACCAGGTGTGCAGGACGGATGTTCTACAACCAGAGGAGCATCTTATCAAACAAGAGGTAGGGGGCCCAGTACCATCAAGATGTACGCCATTCACTTCTTCATCTGTAAAAGAAGGAAAAGAAACGAAAAAAGGTGTATATGTACACTCTCGCCAGCGCCATTCGACAGGCTGGCATGGTACTGCACTCCTAAGGCATACGACGATACCGAAAGATGAAAGCATCATCCCCAGTTACACCGTCTTCTGGGCCAGGCCCCATCAAAGACTGGCAGTGTATCAACAGCCACCCCATCAGATAATGATAGGGCAGCTTGATCCGCTCAAAGTCTTTCGTCGTATCACGGGCAATGACCTTAGATGAAAAAGCACGGAGGCTGTAATGTACGCTGTACACCATGGCAGGGAGGAGAGCTAGTCTGGCCCCAAAGACTAGCTTCACCGCATGAAGGATAAAGTTACGGCTGATTCTCTCAATAGAACCAGCCCCTCCCGAAACTATACAATTTCGTAGCCACACCAACAAAAATCCTGCCAGAAGGGCCTTCTCGGACAACTGCTGGGTGTCTTGATAAAAATAAGCAAAAGAGTCAGATTGACTTCCGAATCTGTCACTGGTGATTCTTACCCTCTTGGCAGTTGATACCTGGTCCTGCACCTCCTCCCGAGTTCGAGGACTTCGGGGAGAAAATCGGCCTGAGGTGCCGAGCTTAAAAAGACAAGTGAGCCAGGCCTTTGTATGAGGAAGGTTCCCTTCCGAGCTGTCGTTCTTTTTCTTCGACATCTGCTGGCACGTGCTGTGGTGACACCACAATTTCCTGTAGACAACAACAAAGCCCGGATACCTATGCTCTAACTCCTCGAACTCTTCGTTCGTAGGAGTGTACACTTCGAAGAGTTTATTTCCCCAGGGCAACCTGGAGACTTCACGCATCTCGTGGAGAGCGAGTCCCATCTCCCCTCCTGGTGTGTCACGACCCGCACCCTAGAGTTAGGGCACGAGAACGTAACAACGCCCAGCCTACGCCGCAATGTCGGTGGTAGAACGCTGTCCTAGGTCTCAATGCATCTAACAGTATAAGACTAAACAGTTTATACTCCCCGAATGGGAGTGACATAGCAGAATGTAAACTCAATCACATCTAAGGTAGAGCATAAAGGAAGATAGATAAAACATGAAATCGAAAAGAGATACAACAGATAGAAGTCTAGTGTCTAAGATACAAACTCAGGATACATTTCAAAACCCAAATACAGTAATACATGAATACAACTCAAGATGACTGAAAATAAACTATAAGCAAAAACCCTAGCTATCTATGCAACCTCTACTGTCTCCTCTAGGCTAGCAGGCAACCTCCAGGCTATCTGTAAAATTTATCAACATGTCCAGTCAGGACAGGAGCGAGCACACTACATCTCAACAAGTCATAACAGGAAAGGAAATATAATCATGCTAGAGAATAAAATACAAGATCTGAAGAAATAGCATAATGTAAAATAGAGACTGTAAGTAAATATCTATGATATATAGAGAGAGACAGTGCTAGTGATTTAGAGTACAGGATAAACATGTGAATGACATGGGACTGATTCATGATTACACTACTTGAAATTGATTCATGATTACACTACTTGGAATTATTCACATGTTCATTTATACTCTCCCATCCCCAATCAATACACAAGGATCCAATCAAGTTACGTTAAGATTCATGATTATACTACGTTGTCCATAAAGGGTGATTCATGAATTGATTCGTGAAGGCTCGGTGATCATGAGGGTACATGAGTCACTAGCTGATTCTTGAAGATTCATGATGATAGAAGCATATGATACGTGATGTAAGTGAAACACACATGACAAAAGTATCTGATGCTCCCGAGAGGGATAACATATCATGAAGGGATCCATATAGTACCAATCCGTGTTACCAACGTGTCAGCATCAAGTAAGATAGTCTAAAGCAGGAAATATAATCCTAAACATGATATGAAATGATCAGAGAATGTACTCGCCTGATATCTGAATGTCTAAGGAAAAGATACTGTCCGAGGAGAGGTGTCTGGCTCCTAATTAGAACAACACAAGTCACAACATGTCCAGAAGGGTAATATAAAGCACTACAATATATTTTACATGAATCTAGGTCAAACTAGGTCATGTCCTAACCCAGCAAGTCTTACTAGGCCTAACCAAGACTATCCTAGCAAGCACACATCAATACAAGGCTATACAAGCCAACATACACCCAATTCTATATAGCATGCAATTATTCAATACTCAAATAGGCAAGAATTCACATTAGATATACACTAGGTAATCTATTACTTTAAGCTATACATGTCTACACATATATACACATGCATATATTGGTATTCAACATTAGGTCTATAATCATGGCATTTCAATGGCTATATAAACTTATATATTACAATACAATATGCTACCATATATATAATATACATACATAGCTAAGTTAACTATATTCATAAATACTTATTTAAGAGGCTATGTGTGTGTATGTAAACATGGCAAAGGAGCAAGTGAGGGTTAAATGGGCATACATAGTGTATACATATCAAAGAGTGTCAAAGTGTAAGTGAACAAAGTGTCAAGTGTGATAGTGTCAACATAGTGTAAGGGGTACATGAGGTAATATAGGATTTGTGTTAACATAGAACATTATAACTCATTAACTTGTATATTGCATACATTACATCTATTATTACATTACATTCATGCTTGCATTCATTCATCATTCATTTATTCTCTATTTATTACATAATGTATATACATTAACATGGGTTAAAATCAAATAGAATATTATATTACACACAAGGGTGCACAAAATGCATATGCCGAATAGTAACTCCTACTAATAATCAATACTATACCATCTCAACATGAATTAAAATTTAGGATTAAAGTATGTTATAGATCTATGTGTTAGCTTTCCGAAACTTCAAACGGATCGCGTTTTTGTTTCCGGAAACTCCCGGAATCGCGAAAACACCGAGAACGCGTTTGTCTTTCGTACAGCTGACACTCAAATAATTCTCCAGAAAGTTACAGAAAGAATTAGGCCTATTAATACATATTTTTGGAAAGCTAACTTCAATACGCTTCTTTTAAAAAAACGAGAGATTAAACCGAGTTTTGAGCTAGAAGTTATGACATTTCTAAGTTAGGACTGAAATTAAAAACGTGGATAAAAATTATGACGGATTTAGATAGTTTTAGCCAAAAGAATACACAATATATATCCTAATTATCCACAACAATAATAGTAATAATAATATGAGGAACCACACTCACAAACTTGATTATATAATCATCATGAACCATTTATTACATATATAAATATAGATACACTCTCATTACAATATATATATATATAAATCTATATATGTAACATGAACACATCCACAACACAAAGGACACTCCTATGACCTCCAAATGGACATAAAATGGACACAAATAGAGATACAACCATGGGGGTCATTCCTATGGGTTCAAAATAGACCTATATGCATGAGGAAATAAAAAGGAGAAGGGATTTATAACTCCCGGTAGATCGAATCGAAGAAAATCCTTCCCGGAGCGACACCGACACGTAGAGATTCCAAAAGGACACGAACGAGCTCCGAATCCTCCCAAACTTGGGTAGCTTCCTCCTTGGCTAGAATGGAGAAGGAAAGAAGAAGATTTGGTGGTGAAATGGAAGGATTTGGTGAAGAAATTGCTAGGGATTGCTCTCTAGGAATTTGGGGAAGAACAATAGAGAGAAAAATAGATGGATAATGACAAATGGGAGGCTCAACCCTATCCTTATTGTGGCTGGCCATAAAGGTGGTTTTGTCCTATTAGGAAAAGTCCTAAAGCCCCTACTAACCTATTCTATGAGTATTAGGAAAGGGCTAATTGGTTGGGGCTAAATTAGTCATTCTAAAGTCTCTAATCACACTAACCTTATCCATAATAATTAGTCTAACCTCTAACTAAAATATTTCTATCATCTGGAATAAATTTAATATCATGTGGGCCATGCCTAACTAGTGTGTGGGTGCCACTAGAGTCAAACTACCCCGGGTCCCCGTTTCAAGTCAGATTGAGTTGAAATTCGAACCCGACTCAAATAACCCCAAAATAATATCATAAATAATAAAATAATATCAAAATAATTCAAAGATGTCAAATGCAAAAATATCCTTAGGCCAAAAATGATATTAAAATATCATAATCACATGGTTAGGCTCTAGGTCAGACAGTCTCTAGGGTTTCACTAGCAAAACGTCAAAACCATAAGTCATTGATTTAAATAATTTTAAAATGATTTAAAATCAGCAAAATCATATCATGAATTAAATATCATTATTAAAATAATTATAAACATGAAATTTCAAAATTACTCTCATTTGGGAAACTGGGTGCTACATGGTGTAAAGAAGGTCCCCGTTCTGCGGTTGTACATTTTAGGAAGAGCCATGAAGAGCTTTTTGTTTATGGACAAACCATAACAGGTGTCCCGAATGGCATGATACAAGCCAATCTCTTGCAGGAGATTCTCGTATGTCCGTAAAATCCACATGGTCAAGTTGGTCCACGAAGGGATGGGGTTCATCCAATTCAGCAGCGCCAACCGACCAATGGGGTAGGACCCCTTCTGAGCAAGCTGATTCATAAAGGTGTCAACTTGAGAGAGCCTGAAGTTGGGATCCTACATATTTAAGAAACTAGCTGGGGCCAACCCCATCACATAGCAGCTGATCGGTGTCCTGGTCGCGACTACCGACCCCAAGTTTCTGTTATAGTGAATATCACCCACAAACATTCTGTGCCGGCTCGGAGTCAAGGAATCCACCATCTTCCTGTCCATTGGCAACATGTTGAACCACGATAGTGGAAAGTGACGTTTTATCTGAGGAATGTGGATCACCAACCCGTCAGAAGAAAAACTCTAACTTTCATATATGTCCAAAATATTAGAGTTCTTCACAGTCAGGGCATCCCCAAAGAGGAACGCAGGTTTTAGGTGTTGGCCTCCCAATTTCCCTGAGTTCATCATGCCCGAGAGAAAGAAGAAGGACTGGTTCTTGATATCTCTCAGTCTCTCCTCAGGTTCATCTTTGGGGAATTGATTAAGTGGGTCTTTCTGCGGCCCAGCTTAAAGGAGCTTATGCGGCTCTGATTAAGTGGGTCTCTATGCGGCCCAGTTTATAGGAGCTTATGCTGCTCTGATTAGATGGGTCTTTATGCGGCACAGTTTGAAGGAGTTCATGCGGCTCTATTTGGTGGAGGTTCATGCGGCCCAGTTCATTAGAGCTTTGCGGCTCAGTTTGGTGGGGGTTCATGCGGCTAAGTTCATAAGAGCTCATGCGGCTCTGTTTGGCGGGGTCCAGTTCATAAGAGCTCATGCGGCTCTATTTGGCGGAGTCCAGTTCATAAGAGCTCATGTGTCTCTGTTTAGTGAGACTCCATGCGTCCCAGTTCATGAGAGCTCATGCGGCTCTATTTAGTGAGACTTCATGTGGCCCAGTTTAAGGGAGCTTATGCGGCTCTGTTTGGTGGGTCTTCATGCGGCCATGTTCATAAAGTGCTTATGCAGCAACATAATGACTCTCATGCGACTCAGGCATGAGGCATACCCCGTGCGGCTTGCACATAAGATGTTCATGCGGCCCATACAACACAATGAAGACGAAGAGAGCATTATATGCCAAACGTCCGCGCATAAAACATGCGACATAGCCATCATGGTTAGGGTTTAAATCCATGCAAGTTTTCTTCGAACATTCTTACCGTTAATGGCAGGATGAACGTCGAGGTGAACTGGGATCGTTGATGAGAAGGCAACTCTTTTGCCCTTCGCCGCAGCACTGAAAGAAGTCTTGGGAGCCATTGATGGTCGAAGGAGAAGAAGAGACGGCGACTAGGGCACAAAAGTTTGAAGAAAGAAGAGAGCGAAGAGAGTAAAGAACTTTTCTCTTCAAAAATTACTCTTATTTATAGGCTAACTAGGGCGTGTGAACAGATAGACGCTTCGGGTTTAGTGCTGCATAGAAGATAAAGCCGACCCTTGGGATTCTATCCCCTTTAATACAAAAAAGGATGCTCAGAATCATCAAGGCAAATCTAAATATTTAATGCCGACTCTTGGGATCCTATACAAAAGACGGCTTTAAACCAGAAACAAATCAAGAGCAATTAATGACACCTACGTGGCACAAAGACCAGCATGCGGCCAGATAAGCCTATGTGGCCGGATAAGCCTATGCGGCTGTTTGCAAAAACAAAAGTATAAAACTTTATTGATACAAACTGTAATAAAGATTACAAGAATTCTGGAAAAATTACAACTATAGGAATCCAATCTTGATAACGATTGCTTTATCCCTTAGACGATGTGAACTGTGAAGACGAAGCCTCTGAAGTTGAAAACAACTCTGGAAACTGAAGGCAAAAGCCTCTGAAGTTGAAGACAAAAGTCTCGGAAGAATGCAGCAGCACTTTGGCAAGAACTCCTGAACTCTCTGATTTCTGATCCCTGATCTTTGATTCCCTTGAAATGAAGACTTGAAACTCTATTTATAGAGTTCTGAAAATAACTAACTTTCAGTTATTTTGGACTGCGCAAGCTGATTTGCGCAGCAACTGGTTTGCGCAGCATTGGATTGCGCAAGCAGTTATTGGATCGTGGGCCAACTATCTGGGACACATGGCATCATTTGATTGAAATGCGCATGATCGTGCATAGACAATTGCCACGTAATGAGCAATTGATGGCATTAATGCCACGTAATTGGTCAGTTATATTGGTAGAATATGCAAAATGGACTGCGCAGAAATGGTTTACGCAAACACGGATTACGCATAAGTGGTTTGCGCAAACACTGATTGCGCTGCCACCTGTCAGCCGCCCTCGAGCACTGTGCGGCGTCAAAAATGAACAGCCTCCTCGTTAGTCGTGTTGTTAGCTGTCAGGAAGATCTGATTTGATTCAATCAATGATGACTTCTGCCACGTCAGCCTGCGCAGTTGGGAACATGCGCAAACCAGCCTGCGCAAAGTGATGTCTGCGCAACTCATCAAAATGATGAATATCTTGAATTTTTGACTTTGTTGATTAATGCAACTTGATTTTTTAGGACCTACAAGACCCCCTTCAAAGTTTTCGAAAGTTGATTGTATTCAAAATTTCGAAATACTTTGAATTTTTGAATGTTGAATCATTTTGCGCAATATGATGAGCTGTCTGCGCAAAGCGAATAGACCACAAGTTTAGGCGCAATCCGAGGCGGCCGTTTCATTTTTTTGAAAACTATAAATAATCCTCCTCATACTTCAAAGTATTCTTTACTTGCTGTCTTCGTGCAATTGAGAGAGAATTTCTGAACTCTTTCTTCCTTTCTTCTCCGACGATTTGTCATGGCTCCACGACGATCAAATGCTGCCGCTACTGCCGCCGCGAAGGGAAAAGCTCCGGCCGAGTCTTCTGACAGAGTTGCACGGCGAGCTTTCCGACACGAATCCGCACATCCTGCTCTGAGAGGTAGTTGAACCGATCGAAAACCCCTTCTTAGGGTGATTCGACTCCCTTGAAACTCATCTATTTTTAGAGATAAGTTCATATTGCGCCACCCTTTTCAGGGTTTCGGTTGCATGAACTATCAGTTCTTCATTTTTATGAAGGCTGCATTCTTGCACAATTTGTTGATTTGTGCTGACAGGAAGTCAGCGCAAACGATTAAGTTGCGCAGATATCAGCGCAAACCATTGCTTTGTGCAACTTTTATGTTACGCAAACTGATGTTGCGCAAGTCATGTCAGCGCAATCTGAGATTGCGCAAATCATGTCAGCGTAGTCTAATATTGCGCAAATCATGTTTTATGTTTAAAAACAAAAACTTTGTCTTGGACTAATTTTCATCTGTTTGTTAATGCAGTTGAAGTCAATGAAGATCCAGATTACGAACATTTTGTGGGAACCCTCACAGAGTCTGAATATAAAGAGGATCTGTCTCATGTCCATTACCCTCAATATGATCTGCCGACCTCCCGTCAGGCTATATTGATTTCACAGGACAATGAAACTTTGATGTGTTTGATGAACGGACAGCCTTTAGAATCAGCTGATGCTATAATTCACAAGAAACCTTTATTCCTATTCGGTGATGCCTTTGAGAGAGCCTCTCAGCCCAGGCCAAGGATGGAAGATAGAGTAGTTCACCAGCAAGATAGATCCTTTTTTATACCCGACATTGCTCGATGCCTTCCTTTGTCACGGTACGCTCATGCGAGCTACCCAAGGAAGATGGAATGGAATATCACTCTATTTCAGGATGCTCGGGCAGGAAAAATCTTCGTAAAGAAGGGGCCACATCATAAGGACATGTTTTATAGTTCTTCTGACAGATATAGTATCCTACTGAGAGGCTTAAGACCTGGCTGCATTCCACCAGAGAACTCCTCCATGCTAATGCCTGTTAGGACACCAATATTCGCAAATGAGTTTACGAAGGTTGAAGGAAAATATCCGGAGCAAGATATAAGAATGACTGGACTGGTGAATCCGGACTACAAGCGATGGAGTTATATCGCGAATTAGGTTCTGGGAAAATTCCAAAACAGACTCCAACAAATCAACCTGCATGAAGCAGTGCATGCGACTGTATATGGATTTGCTCCCAATCCTCATATGTTCTTAGCCTTAGCTGAGAGATACAACTACAGGACTGGAACTTTCATGACCCCAGGGGGAGAGATGGGCTTTGCGCTCCACGAGATGAAGTATATCTCGTTCTTACCCATGGCAGATGCTCCGTATGAGGAGTATGTACCAACAAATGATGAGTTGAACAAGCTCAGAAAAGAGAATCCAGAGATGGTGACAGTGTTCGAAGAACTATTGTGCCATTACAAGATCTGCTCTTTATTTTACAAGAGTGCCACTGCCAATACTTGTTATTCTTCAAAGTGGCTACCATATCTGTTTCTTAATCATATAGAGGAGAAGAAAACCAAGGAGAACGATAAATGTTACCCAACCTTCTTCAAACCTTTGAGCCATACAGAGGTCAGAAAATTAATGGAACAGAGTGGTCATTTTGATAAAGAAGTGATGGATGACCATGAATATCCTCCTTTAAAGAGAGGAGATAATTTGGAAAGTTACTTGAGAATGGGCTATAGGCCCATGTCAGAAGAAGCACAATTGGCGGGTTTCTTGACATACTGGCTGCGAAGGTTCGTGGTTCCCGGATCCAGTGCAGTGGATCGTTTTCACCGTGGCTATAAAATGGACTTACTATCAGCAATGACCTGTAAGCTGAACGCCAGTCTCCGTTTATATGTTAACTTGATGTTGAAAGCGAAAGAAGAGAGAGAATTTCCTCGCTTAGAATTGCCATATACATATTTGTTTAGATGGTTGCTTCTTCACTATCCAACTCTAATGGATCCTGGCATGGGACCAGTTGACGGCAGTTTTCTTCGAAGGTATTCCGATGGAAAATGGAAATATACTTCCTTATCTGAATGTAGATTTATGTTGAATCTGAACAGAGGCTGGAACTTCTGCTGCGCTCCTTTCCCTGCTGGGTATGATCAGATGCCCACGAATATGGTGGATTCGAAACTGCAGCCTCTAACTCGTGTCGCTTTTGAATGGTTGAAGACAATTCGACCATCTCATTTGGTCTACCGATTCGAAGAAGAGTGCTACTTAGAACCATACCTCCCAAGCCGTTTTGCTAGACAATTTGGGTATGATCAGTTCCACGTAGGGAACGCAATTACCTGCCTCCAAGGCAAGGGTTATCTGATAGACGGAGCTAGGGCTTGGGCTTATTACAATGCCCGTGATACAAAAGCTACTTTTTCCATGCCAGCAAGGACTACTCCTCAGGGTCCTCGAATGCTTTTTACATACTCCGTATTTTACACATCAGCGAATACTTTTGTCGAGAATTTCTATCTCGCAGATAATTTCGCCACTACAACAAGATTGAGAAGAGGGAGAATTGCTCCATCAATCCCTATAAATGAGGAGGCGCAGGAACCGGCAGATGCACCTCTGGAGACTACAAGGGATATTATATTCCCCCAAGAAGTGAATGCACCACTTCGTATTTCACTGAAGGTGGGTAAATCTCCTGCGAAGAAGAGAAGAAGAGAGGAGCCTCCTGCTCCTGTAGCGAAGAAGAAATTAATTCTTGATGTTTCTCCTGAAAAGGTGACTACCAGATCTCAATCCCGGCAATTGGCCGAGACTCATCAAGAAATTGCCAGTACACCAACTTCCGTGCAAAAGCGAACAGAGCCAAAAAATGTAGAGAGTCCTGTTAGGCCTCTATACAGAAAGAAAAGAGTAGTTACCAGAAGAGTCTTGGAAGAGTCTTCTTCTATACAACTCCTGACTTCAGTAGATGCTGCTGCAGGACTTTTAATGGCATCCCCCACACCCGCTTCTGAATCAGGGAGCAAAACTCTCGAGGAGAATGAACAGAGGGGAGATTTTGCCCCAAGAATTGAAGTTGAAACATTCAGAGTAAACATCATTGAGGAGGAGCTAAATATTACACGACCTCTTTCACCTGTCGCGGAGACGACTCAGCTTCCTCCTACTCCTAAGACTCTTCGTGAAGAAGAAGAGCGTGAAATGATCGCAGCTTTAGAAGATTGTTATAGCCTGCAGGAGGATCAAACCGCAACTGACAGTGGGAATGCAGCCCAAGAAGAAGAAGAAGATAAGGATGAAGAAAGCTCTTCGTCTGGAAATGTTGATGAGTACATACAGAATCCTGAAGGGGACAACGAAGAACACATATCTCTTGATACCGCCGATGATGCTTCGGATCCTA
This sequence comes from Iris pallida, assembly GCA_029216955.1. Taxonomy (NCBI): domain Eukaryota; kingdom Viridiplantae; phylum Streptophyta; class Magnoliopsida; order Asparagales; family Iridaceae; genus Iris; species Iris pallida. Next base: position 14,535,782 of record JANAVB010040817.1, on the reverse strand, counting down.
AAAAGGATATTGAAGTAGAGGCGTCCGTAGAAAAGGTTGTTAACCCTGATGAAGACGTCGAGATAGAAATATCTCCTGAAGAAGCGGCTGGTGAAGATGTTCAGCAAGAGAATCCCGCCACCGAACCCCAAGGTATAAAACGAGATTTAACAATCTTCTTTCTTTAAAATAGATTGATATCTAATATCTTCATTTGTAGTTCTTGCAGATCTTGATACTCTACCAACACCTCCGATGGACCTGGCTATGGTACCTATTCCGACGGTGGTTGTTAGTAGTAGCCATCACTTATCTTGCGGTTCTGAAGCGGGTAGCAGCCAAGCTGTCGCAATTGAAGCTACTTCCGTTCAACGGGAGTCTAGTCCAGCAGGAGATACAGTTGTTGTTAGATCAAATCAAGATAAGACTGTTTTTATTTGATCTTTTTGTTTATTGGCAAATTAGTAAAATAATAATTTTACTTTTTGCAGAAGAACAAACAGGAGGAGCAGCTAGCTCCACTCTGGCTCCTTTGTTTAAAGAGCCCATCATTCAGCAGCAAAGGATTGAGCAACCGACTACCCCATCCTCAACAGGGGTAGCTTCGACTCCTGGAACTATAGCCATCAATCAGCAAGTTGTACAATCATTTACCAAATGCTTTTTTGAATCGTTGGGATCTCTTGCTCATAAGATGATAGAGAAGGAAGGAGCTGACTTTATTATGGTTAGGAAGCCAACTTCTTTTTTAATAAGAGCCATAAGGGATCAAGGAGATGAGGCTCAAGCCATTCTTCTTGAACATATATTGGATGAGTTGGAAGTATCCATAAAGAAATATAAGGAGCTCAAGAAGAAGAATATAGACTCTCTGGTGCAAGCCGAATATGAGCGACTAGCCCAAGAAGCTGATATTGAAAGGATAAACCTTCAGAACCTTTTAGAAGCTCATTCTGCAAAGTCAGCTGAATTCAACTCAAAGATAGAATCAGTTACTTTGGCAGCTGAGAACAAAGGACAGAGGCTTACTGGATTGAAAGCGGAAATTATTCGCCTTCAGAAGGAATTTGAAGAAGAAACTGCCAATCAACGACTTATGATTGAACAACTCAATGCCCTAATTCAGGAGAAAAATGAGTATGAAGAGACTCATAGTGCTGAAATTACCCGCAGGACAATAGATATGCCTATTTTTGATGAAGAAAAAGGGATGGAAGAAGCAAGAATGAGAGTAACAACTAGTCACGAAGAAGAGTTGCAGACCTTGAAGCAACAGATCAACAATTTGATTGTTCCTCCCTCTTAATTGAAACTCTTTTGTATCTTTATTTTTGTTGCTGTGGAAGCATTTTTGTACTGTCTTATATTCTGATTAAATAAAAGACATTTTGTTGTGATTCCATTATTTAAAATATATTCAGAGGTGCAAGACATGATATATTTCTTGATGATTTTATAAAAAATAATTATATTCATTATATCTACTCAGAGGTAATATGGACGTGGCAGAATATATTGAGTATAATTATTTCGATTTGACAACTTAATCAAAAACGACAAGTTGCTGATGTAAATAATGAACGATGACGAATCGTCAATGTTTGTGAGATGAATGAACGGGAAGACCGTCAAATAATAGATGACAATGAACGGGTGAACCGTCAAGTGGTGATTAATGAATGGATGAACCGTTAAATGGAAATGAACGGATAACCCATCAGGTGATGATGAATGAACGGATGAACCGTCGGGTAGTAATGAACGGATGAACCGTCGGATGAATGTGATAAATGAACGGATGAACCGTCGGAAGTTAATGAACGGATGAACCGTCTGATGAATGTAATAAATGAACGGATGAACCGTCGTTTCATTATTTGAGGAACTTCTGTCTATAAATATAGCAGAAATCTGACAGGAATAAACACTTCTGCTCTTCAATATAAAAATGTCGTCCGGAGAAACATCTAAGAAGGCCGAAATCGCCTCGAAGGTTGAGAAGGGCACTGAAGAACGCCCTGCCGATCCAATCCAGCCGAAGGAGGCAAAAGCGGGCGAAGGTCCGTCTGCACCTCAGCCACCACGAGACATTCTGGACTTCCTGCTTGAACCTGGAAGGACTAAAGAAGAAGAAGCCATGAGGATGGCCGCCTGCAAGTTTCTTGTGGGATCCAGCAAGGAGGTTCTCGACTCTTTTGCTGACCGTATTTTTGAGAAGGACGGTAGTGGCCCTCGTCCAAATGTAGAAAAAGATGATAGTGACCTTTAATATGTACTATCATATAATAAAATTTAAATTTTATTCATGAACTTAATTCTGTCTGATAATTTACAAATATTTACATTTATACATAATACTTCTTTAAGAATTTGCCATTGATAGGCATCATAGCAACTCGACCATCAAGTTCTGAAAGTTGATAAGCTCCGTTTGAGAAGACTTTGCTCACAACATAGGGACCTTCCCATTTCGCATCGAATTTCCCTTTGCTCATATGAGTCATAGTCATAGGACATCTGACCGTTAGAACAAGTTCTCCTTGCTGAAAGGCTCTGACCTTCACTTTACGATTAAATGTCTTTGAGATGCGGGCTTGGTATAACTCAATATGCTGTTGAGCCATTAACCGCTTTTCATCCAATGCTTCCAACTCTTGGAGTCGAAGAAGGTCATTATTTTCTGTGGTAAGCTCATTGGCAATAGCAATCCTTAAAGAAGAAATTTGTAACTCCAAAGGAAGGACAGCTTCACAGCCATACACCAAAGAGAAAGGTGTAAAGCCTGTGGGATTGCGGACTGTAGTTCGATAGGCCCAAAGACATTCGCCAAGTTTCTCGCTCCAATTCTGTTTGTTAGTGGATACAAACTTCTTAAGGAGCTTAATAATGGTTTTTGTTAAAGGCTTCAGCTAAACCATTAGCGGCAGGATTGTACGCCGTCGAAGCAACATTGTTAATCCGATGATCATCGCAGAATCTAGTGAACTTCTGACTAATGAATTGAGGTCCATTGTCATGAATGATTCTGCGAGGTACACCGAATCTATAGATGACATGGTGTTTAACGAAATTGATGACACTGCTAGTCTTGACTTCAGCCAGAGGTATAGCTTCGGCCCACTTGGAGAAGTAATCGGTTATCGCCAATATGAACCGATGTCCTCTAGAAGAAGGAGGATTAATAGGACCTATGATGTCCATACCCCAAGCTTCAAAAGGCCATGAAGCAGCAGTCGGGTGTAAGAATTCCGAGGGTTGATGAATGAAGTCTGCATGGATTTGACAAGCATGACATTTCCTTGCATATTCAATGGCATCTGATACCATAGAGGGCCAATAATAACCCATACGTCTAATGCGATCCTGTAATTTAGGACCAGGTTGATGTGCTCCACAGACGCCATCATGAGCTTCACGCAACACTTGTTTGGCTTCATCACCAGCTAAACAGCATAGAAGAAGACCATCATAAGTTCGCCGATAGAGTGCTTTGGTGGTTTGATTGTAGTAAAATCGTAGAGATCGACGTCGAACGCTTGTAGCCTCCTTAGGATCTTCAGGGAGTATGTCATGTAATACGAAATCGATAAAAGGAGTTCTCCAATCGTCATCAATAAATTCGACTTCAGCAAGATTGCTAAATTCAATATTACGATTGTTCTCAATACAGAACAGTTCTCGGTTAGAAATAACCACCACCTGATGCCTTTTGACAGGGATGGCTAAGACAGCTGCAAGATTGGCCAAAGCATCAGCTTCAGTATTGCAAGCTCGTCGAACATAGTCAATGAAGAAGGCTTTGAATGATGTAGCTATATTGATTGCCGCTTCATGATAAGGCACCAGGTCTTGATGACGGACTTCATAGGTTCCTCTAACCTGGTTTACAACCAATTTAGAATCACCATAGACTTCCAGATATTCAACATTCAGTTGTTTAGCTAGCTGAAGGCCGACAAGTAAGGCATTGTACTCTGCCACATTGTTGGAGCAAGGTTCATCTAAAGAGTAGGCTCTTTGGATAGTTAATCCGTCTGGAGAAACGAGAACAACTCCAACACCTGCCACTATAGCACCATTTGGTCCAATTCTTGATGCACCATCAAAGAATAAACGCCAGGTTGGAAACTCTTCGGAGATCATGTTGACTTCTAACGTCTCGTCAGGAATTTCGTCATAGAGTTTAGATGTTTCAGGCACAGGATGAGCTGCTAAGAAGTCCGCCAGCGCTTGACCTTTGACAGACTTTTGTGGAACATACACCATGTCATATTGAGCTAGCAGGATTGCCCATGTAGCCAACCGAGAATTAAGTGTACTTGGTTTCTTCATGAGTACCCGGAGAGGGTTAACTCGAGATATAACATGAATAGTTTGACCAATGATATAATGCCTCGTTTTTTGCACAGCAAACATGAGAGCCAAGCATTCTTTCTCGACAGGACTATAACGGTGTTCAACACCAATCATAGTTCGGCTAAGATAGTAGATAGCTTGTTCATGGCCTTCTTTATTCTTTTGGGCAAGTAAGGCACCCAATGAATGGTCCATAGCACGGACATACATCAAGAATGGAATGCCAGAGATAGGTGGCACCAAAACTGGCGGGTTCATAAGATATTGTTTGATATCGTCGAATGCTCGTTGACATTCTTCAGTCCAAACAAAAGATACATCCTTCTTCATTAGTTGAGTGAATGGTCTGCAGCGTCCAGACAAGTTCGAAATGAATCGCCTGATGTACGCAAGTCGGCCTTGGAATCCTCGTAGCTCTTTTAGGTTGCATGGAGGACGCATCTCTTGGATGGCTTTGATCTTCTCGGGATCCACGTGTATACCCTTAGAGGTAATGACGAAGCCGAGAAATTTGCCACTAGAGACACCCAAAAATGACTTGGTGGGATTCATCTTGAGCTGATGTTGACGCATGAGATTAAATATTGTTCTCAAATCTTGGATGTGATCTTCTTTTAGATGACTTTTAACAGCAATATCGTCCACGTAACATTCGACTGTTTTACGAAAATGTTCTCTGAAAATGGTACTCATAGTCCGTTGGTAGGTTGCACCCGCATTCTTGAGACCAAATGGCATCACTGTATAACAATAAACTCCTCGAGGAGTGCGGAAAGATGTATACTTTTCATCTTCAGGATGCATTTTGATCTGATTATACCCGGAAAATCCATCCATAAAAGATATCCTTTCGAACCCACAAGTATTGTCAATCATGACGTCTGTGATAGGAAGAGGAAATTCATCTTTTGGACATGCTTCATTGAGATCTCGGAAGTCGATGCAGACTCGAACTTTTCCAGTTTTCTTCAGAACTGGGATGACATTGGCTACCCAATCAGGATGCTGCTCTTCTCGAATAAAGCCACAAGCGATGAGCTTCTTGACTTCATCATCAATTGCGTCCATCATTTCAGGCTTAAATCGCCTTTGTTGCTGTTTGACTGGTTTAGCATTAGGAAGAATATTCAGTTTGTGAGTAGCAATCTTAGGATCTAAACCTGGCATGTCTTCATAACTCCAGGCAAAGATGTTGATATATTCTTTAATAAGAAGAATCAACTCTTGTTTGTCTGCTTCTGGAAGATTTTTGCTAATAAAAATTGGTCGAGGTGAATCTCTTTCTCCTACATCAATTTGAAGTAGTTGATCTTCAGTAGGAGGTTCACGTTGTTCAAATCGAAGTACCTATTGGTTATCCATATGTTGAGCCCAAGGATCTGTTTCCGGACTTTCTTCAACATCTTCATCACAGCCTTCTGGTAATTCAACAGAGACCATGTTAGAAGATACGATTATACGATGGACTTCACCGATGCTGGTATCGGAATCCCATGATCTAGAATCAGAAGAGTTAGAACGTTCTTCACTATCTGATTCAGAAGCTGCTGGGGATAACAGTGGAGTAAAAGTATATCCGAGACCTTTCTTGGTCCTGTCATAATATATTTGTGATTTTCCGTTTGGAACTGTTGTACGAATGGGAGTTCGTCTACCTTTACCATAGTTAAGGCCGCTCTTAAAGTCGTAACCCATCTTTCGGAGGATGTCTTTTGATTGTTGACTATAACAATGAAACTGGAGACGTCCCGTATCGTTAACTTTGCTATCATCCGTATAGTTAATCTTTGTTTCTGGTCTTTTATATAAAAATGCTGAACTTTCACCTTTCTTTAAAGAAGGATGAATACGGTAAGAATCATCTGGATCTTCAAGCGAGACTTCTGTCTGAAGAGATTGTACGACTCCCAGTGTAATTGATTGGAAGCTATCTAACATATCCAAATAACTTTTAGTATAATAAATAATATCAATATACTGGAAAGTAGGTGCTTTTTCATTGATTTGTACATCAGTATTTAGAACAGGACCTTTAACCTTAGCAGATTTGGTCAAATTGATTACAAGAGGGGGAAAAGAAGAACGTGGAGGAGGCTTGTTACGACGGAGGTCGATAACAAGTGGCTCAGAAGAGGTGAGCTCCCTTTTTTTCTTGTTGCGATTTAGATCAACAACAAGTGGCTCAGAAGGAATGAGCTGCTTTTTTGTCTTTGTTACGACGTAAGTCGATAACAAGTGGCTCAGAAGAAGTGAGCTCCCTTTGATTTTCATCAGCATCAACTGATTTCTTTTGAACTGGTAAGTGAATAACCAGTGGCTTGGAAGATTGAGGATGAGAAACTCGCCCCTTAACAGGTATGATAAGAGTGTCTTGAGGTACTGCTTTTTGATCTTCTTCAGTATCCATAGCCAATACTACCTTCATAAATTCATCCTTGTACATACGAGCATCGTTGCAATAAGCTTCAACACCCTTGAAAGGATAAAGGTCCGCAACTTCCTTATGAACTTGTCCTTTGTCATCAACGTATTTAAAGCATTGATGAAGAGTTGATGGAACGACATTGTGTTCATGGAGGAATGGCCTTCCCAGGAGAGCATTATAAGAACAACCATGATTGTCAATAATATAAAAGGTCACCTTTGTGCGAAGATTGCCTATTTGGAGTTTTAGACGGATCTTGCCCAAAGGTTCACTCTTTCCTTGATTAAATCCCAGAATAGTAGTGATCGTGGTTGAAAGACTATGCACTGGTATCTTCAATGCATCTAGCATTGTCTTTGGCATAATACTAAGTGCAGACCCTGGATCTATCAGGATACGATCAACCTTCATTGAATCTACATATCCTGTATAATAAAGAGGACGATCATGTCTATTATCTTCCATTAGCATATCATCCTGAGTGAAGGTAATATTTGGGATTAGTTCCAAGACACTATGACTGTGATGACAAGAGACTGATTCTGATTCTGGCTTCTTGAGAAGAGTTAAGCAAGTTTCAGCCTGCATCAGAGCTTCACTTAGAGTTTTTCGTGTCTCTTTGGAAAGACGCAAGAGTTCAAAGATTGACAACCTGGCTGGTGTATTGGCTAATTGAGCCAATATATCAAAATTGTAAGGCTTCTCAAGCCCAGTAGGAGATGACTTCTTTAGAGGTTTGTCAAATCGAACTTGTTGCTTGCCTTTATCAGCCGTTGTTGGCTTAGGAGAAATTGACACTACAACTGGTGAAGATGTAGAAGGGACCTCTTCAGCAGATGCAGGTTGTGCCGGAGTAGGTTCGGAAGAAGAAGCAGGATCCCTTTGACCTTCAGAATGATCTTTCAAATAAGCTTTTCCTAATCTGGTGCCTAACAGAATCTCTTCGTCAACAATGGGATCAAAAGATACCTTGTTGTAGATTTTGGTTTTGCCTTTAGAACGAGTTTTCTTCTTGGAAGATATCTCAAATTCTGGAGCAAGATCAGGATGGATCCACATAATTTCACCATTGTCAAGAGACAAGGGAATAAGACCTTCAATGGATGGAAGCGGGAGATTCTCAATCTCAAGAGTTGCTTTAGGAATCGGAATGACACCATGCTGTATTATCTGCAGAGGAAAATCTCTAAATTGGACTGAAACCATATTTGTCGTAACAGTCTTCTCATCTTGTTGCAAAGTGACTACACCTGCATTGACAAGCTCTTGAATCTTACCTTTGAGCACATAGCATGCTCGAGTAGGATGTCCAATGAATCGGTGATAGACACAATATTTGGGATGATCAGTCTTATTGACTTCATCAGGTTTCTTTGGATCAGGGAGTTGAATTTTATTGCTTTTGAGTAAACACTCAAAGATACTTGCCGTGTCATTTTCGTCAAAGGAATATTCTACCTTCGGACGAGGTTCCCTCGGTGGAGGTGCAGAAGGAGTAGGAGTAGATGTAGGTGAGGCCACATTGACAGCCAAAGATTCTTTATTTTTGTTCAAGTTAATGTTTAAAGTCTCTTTCGCTTTGCGATTGTTCTGGCGATTGCCACCACCTGAATTCTGATGCTCATCGCGATCAGGATTAGACATTTGTACCCCCAATTGTTTGAACTTGTCGGCACTTACTTCAGCAGCTTTGGCGTTGACGATGAATGAGGGCCAATCTTGGAATTGGGTTGATCCCGTCCACATACTGATAATAGGTAAAAGATTCGCCTTACAAGTATCAATAGTGACAGCAGCGGGAGTCCCTGGAGGCATTTTCAAGGCTTCACGGCGGAACCGTTCAATAAAGCTCTCAGCCGTTTCATTATGTTTTTGTTTGATTTTGTTGAGAGCTGACATAGTCATATCATTAAATCCTTCATAGAACCGTTCCAGAAAGATTTGTTTGAGACCTGAAAAGGATGTGATGCAACCATCGGGCAAACTTCTGTACCAGTCGTATGCTACGCCGGCTAAACAACCGACAAACACTCTGGTAAGAAGAGCGTCATTTGGCTGAAGTTGAACAGTCATTACCTCAAAATGATTGATGAATTGACTTGGGGAAGTACTGCCATCGAACAGAGAGATTGTAGGGATTTTGTACTTTGGGGGAAACGGGACGTCCTTCCATTCAACCGGATAGGGTTGTTTAATCCCCAACCTTTGTAGATTGTCTTTCTCTTTAAATGCTTCAAACTGGGTTCGTAAGAGTTTGACAGCTTCATTGGCGTCTTCTGATAAAGAAGAAAGAGCAGGTTGAGTTGTAGTGGTAGGAGGAGGAACAGTGTTGTAAGCACTACCCCCAGCTTCTGAATGACTGGGCGTAGTTTGTACTTGCACATGTACAGGAGGTATTTGAGGAGGCACTACCCCCAGCCCAGTATTGGCAGGTATTGAAGACGCTATAATCTCTGGACTAGTAATAGGTACAGTTGGTGGTGTAACATGCTGTGCTACAATGATGGAATGCATACTAGCAACCATCTCAGCCATAGTTTTTAATTTGTCTTCGAGTGCAGCAATTCGTTGTTCCTGATTTGCGGAGGTTGAAGCATCTGGATCATCGGTGACAACATAAGCCGTCACTTCTCTTGGCACAGTGGAAGATATTGTTAGTTCAGAACTTTCACTTTATGCATCATAATTAGAAAATGAATCATCTCCTGACTGGGAAACAGGGAGATGACTTGAAGGATTTTGAGGAAGATTTCTTTGACCAATTGTATCTCGGCTTCGGGAACGGGTATGTTGAAATACTCCTTCAGAAATTTCTTGAAGTAATTCCAAATACCGTTGGCTTGGCTTACGGAGTCTACCATGCTTAGAGCATCTTTTACCCCCAGTGTCTCGGAAAGTCATGTTAACAGAAGCATACAAAACTTCGTCTTCTTCTGACATAGGTTCAGATTTAGCAAAAGTTAAACGATCGAAGACAGATCGTTTTGTCGTTTGACAACAGCATTGGATGATGACTTTATGATTACAGTGATGATCAGATGGTTGAGATGGAGATATTGAGACATTATCCTGTTTTTGTCTTAGCTGTTCTCGAAGATCTACAACAGGACGAGGAAAATTCCGAAGGATCTGTTCTTTAATAACATTTGGAACATGATTCCGATTCTTCAAATGTTTAGTCCCTTGAGTATACAGGGAAGTACTCACTTCATTGGCATAAGTGTCGGGATTTCTGACTTTGGAGATTTGTTTCTGATGATGTTTAACCTTCGGCATTGGCTGTTTGCGTTTTACCGAAGTGGGTCGATTAAGATAAGTTCTGAGGTCAGCAAATTCACCCTCAGGAGTTTCTGTTTGAGACACTAACAGTTTTCCCTGTCTGGAACGACAAATTTGGAGAGTCGGGAGGTCCTGGAATTTTGCTATCGGAGTAGGCAGAATACCTCTTTGATTAGTACAAGTACTCTTGTTATAAAGGAAAGAAGAATCCTTGTTTGCCAGAGTTCTTGAATTGATTGGAGCCGAGACACATTGAGATGGATCTTCTTCAGTAAAGACTGAAGAAGACTGAGAAAAGACTAAAGGGCCTTTTCCTTTGTTTTGAGATGAAGGGTTAGCTAAAGAGCGTTTCCCTCTGTTATATTCCAAGTCATGAGACAAGGAAGTTTGAGAAAAGACCAATGGACCTTTTCCTTCGCTTTGAAGAGAAGGAGGAATAGTCAAAGGACTACCCTCAATGGATTGCGTAGGGGCAATAAGGTGTTTGGGAAGAGGAGTAGAATCTCTTCTTTTATTGTGAGAAGAAGGAAATTTAGCCAAAAGGCTGTTTTTCTTGGATTGCGCAGACTTGGTTTGCGCATGGGTGGAAGGTGCACTAGTCATTTGTGCATTAGAAGCTTTGGTAGGAAGTGCAACAGGAGTTCTTGTCTTAGAGTGCTTGGGATGCACCTTAGTTACAAGAGTGCTATTTTACGCAGGAAAAGCCACTGCCAATTGCGCCAGAGTCATAGGAGTCTTCTGTTTTGACAAAGCAGCATATGAAGTAGCCTGTGCAACAGTTGCAACAGATTGCGCAGCCTTGACTGCAACAGATTGTACAGCAGTTGCTGAGACAGACTGTGCAACAGTTGGCACAGCAGTTTGTGCAGCAGTCTGACTAGCAGATTGTGCAACAATTGGTACAGCATCCTTGGTGGCAAAACTGCCAGATTGTGCTGACTTGGAGACCCAAACTGAGCGCACTTTGCTCTCAGCAGAAGTGGCTACAGTACGGGGAGTGGTCTTGGAGTTGAGCATCGCCTCGTAGGCTGTCTGGTTGACCTTAACAACCAGCATTTTCTGCGTCTTCCCGATAGACGCTACGTCACATTGAGTTGCTACTTCCTCGTCGGAGGAGAAAGTTGTTCCCAGCAGAGTCGCCATTTTGTTTGCAAAAACAAAAGTATAAAACTTTATTGATATAAACTGTAATAAAGATTACAAGAATTCTGAGAAAATTACAACTATAGGAATCCAATCTTGATAACGATTGCTTTATCCCTTAGACGATGTGAACTGTGAAGACGAAGCCTCTGAAGTTGAAAACAACTCTGGAAACTGAAGGCAAAAGCCTCTGAAGTTGAAGACAAAAGTCTCGGAAGAATGCAGCAGCACTTTGGCAAGAACTCCTGAACTCTCTGATTTCTGATCCCTGATCTTTGATTCCCTTGAAATAAAGACTTGAAACTCTATTTATAGAGTTCTGAAAATAACTAACTTTCAGTTATTTTGGACTGCGCAAGCTGATTTGTGCAGCAACTGGTTTGCGCAGCACTGGATTGCGCAAGCAGTTATTGGATCGTGGGCCAACTATCTGGGATACATGGCATCATTTGATTGAAATGCGCATGATCGTGCATAGACAATTGCCACGTAATGAGCAATTGATGGCATTAATGCCACGTAATTGGTCAGTTATATTGGTAGAATATGCAAAATGGACTGCGCAGAAAAGGTTTGCGCAAACACGGATTGCGCATAAGTGGTTTGCGCAAACACGGATTACGCTGCCACCTGTCAGCCGCCCTCGAGCACTGTGCGGCGTCAAAAATGAACAGCCTCCTCGTTAGTCGTGTTGTCAGCTGTCAGGAAGATCTGATTTGATTCAGTCAATGATGACTTCTGCCACGTCAACCTGCATAATTGGGAACATGCGCAAACCAGCCTGCGCAAAGTGATGTCTACGCAAACTGTTGTCTGCGCAACTCATCAAAATGATGAATATCTTGAATTTTTGACTTTGTTGATTGATGCAACTTAATTTTTTAGGACCTACAGCGGCCAGAGAAGCCTATGCAGCCAGAGAAGCTTATGTGGACATTCCTATGCTTCTTATTCAAAGTATTTCAATTTTTACAAATTGAAAACTTTGAAGGAGGTCTTGTAGAAGCTTGAAAAAGAATAATAAATTCTTATGCGGTTCGAAATAGGCCTACAGCTGGCCATAATTACTCCATGAAGCCGGCCATTAAATGTTTTGACACAAAGTGACAGCAATGATGGCTCTGACATAAAGAAGAGACGCGACATACTCATAAAAAGACGAGAAAATCTTTGTGATAGCTGGTACAGTTCACAAATTCCAAGAAAGTCCTTTATGCGGATCGTCAGAGTGACCCTCATGCGGCTCGGTTGTGAGGCAACCCTCATGCGGCTCGGATGTGAGGCCACCCTCATGCGGCTTCGGATGTGAGGCCACCCTAATGCGTCTCGGATGTGAGACCACCCTCATGCGGCTCGGTTGTGAGGCTACCCTTATGCGTCTCGGATGTGAGGCCACCCTCATGCGGCTCGGATGTGAGGCCACCCTCATACGGCTCGAATATGAGACCACCCTCATGCGGCTCGATTGTGAGGCCTCATGCGGCTCGGTTGTGAGGCCACCTTCATACGGCTCGGATGTCAGGCCACCCTTATGCGACTCAGTCACGAGACTACTCTCATGCGGCTCAATCATTGGAACAGTCCTTCATGCAGCTCGCAACCTGGTGACAGTGGGACACGTGGCAGAATTTGACTAAGTCTTAACCAACTGATCATAGCAGTTCAGATTTATTTCAACCTACGTAACAGTCCAGATTTATTGCAACAAACAGATCAGGATTAATCTTAACCAATCCCCAACTGCTCACTTCTCGAGGCATAGTTACAAGGATGTGGCTATGTGGCTGTACACCCCCACTCATCACAAACTCCTATAAATAGCATAGGATTATGCCTTTGCACACACACATAGCAACAGAGACATATAGAAATAATTTTTCTTCGTCGGTGCCGAGGTTGCGTTCGATCGTCCATGGAGTAAGACAGAGTTGATAGCACTTTCCCGAGCCTCTACCGTAACCTCCCAGAATCCAAATTAAACAATTGTACTTAGATTGATTTTCCTTGATTTTGTTCCTAGGCTCTCTTTGTACAAGCGAGTTTGTAATTATGAATCAAAGTTCAGTCCTCCCATAAAACTATTCTGTACTTAGATAATCAATGGAAAACAGGTAGGCGGAACTATTGGTGGTGTTGGAACCTCCTGATACTGTGGACCAGTTGTTGGTTCCACTATCACCTCTTCTTGGAAGTTCTCTTGAGGTAGTACTGGCCTTTGTTGCTGACCAACATGGTCATGTCGTTCATGTTGCCCTTGTTATTGATGTCCAGTTCTGACAGATGTAGACGAGGTGCCCCTAAGAAAAAGGACGAGAAAATAATCAAACGATCGGACATGAAAGATCAATGAAGTCAAAGGATACCGGAATGTCAAGCTAGGGTCGAGAGTAACGAATCATGAGATCAAGGGAAAACATGTATGATTGAGACATCCTATAAATTAAAACACCCCACAAGTCTGAAATCAGACCTGCATGGGCCACCACTAAAACCTTGTTATGCCCCAGAACCTGAATACCGGAGAGCGGAGGAATAACTCAGCCAGCTACGTATTACGTGTCGATGAATACCATATAATACGATCAATACTGTCTAAAAGACGAGGGGGTGCATACTACATGAATGTCTGACTAGGGTTACTCAAAATCTATTGTCCCAATCATTCAATGAAAAGCAGTAAGTAGAGAACATGTAAGAGTGAGCAGTACGGCATCCCAAATGCTCAGTCAAAATGTTCTTAAGATCTGGCTTTACAAAACATAGCCAGATAATATAACAAGGTATACACAATCGTTATCAGCTGCAATCTGACTTAGTTACAATTATGTAAAAGTAAGTGCAAGACAGTCCGACTAATATGTCGGTGCCAAGCGGCAAAAAGTAAAATAAGTAGCAAAACGAGCAGGGAAGCAAGGAACCTCCTCCTGCGATCATCCCTCTAGTATTGACCATCTTGAAGGTTAAAGTAAGCTGAGTCCTCGGGAGCTGGCTCTAAATCTGGTCATGCAAAACCAGAGAGGTTAGATCTCAAATAGCAAGTACCACAAAGGAAGCATGACATAAAAAATTAGAACCAGTGATAAGGGTTAAGAATATTAAAAATTAATGTCTTTGCTTGCTTCTGGGATTCACACAACATCATGATACTTCAAGCCAACTTCCCAACTAAACAAGGAAAGAAGTTGACCCGTCATGTCCTGACATTCTGCTCAACTCAGTAGTTAACAGAGTAGGTACAGTACACAAACAAAATAAATTAAACGACAATACAACTACTACGGTTTGCTAACTGTAAGTTCCAAGTTGTTCGAGAAATATACAATAAGGGTATCCTCAGTTCTTATAATGTACAAGCAAGGCTAGTCTACCCAATAATCAATTGTGCCAATCATGAATTAGACGTGTCCCAGTGGGATGCCCGTCATCAATATGCAGAAAAATGTAAACAAATACCACTCCCTGCCAGTGTGGCAGGTTTGCAGTATCCGTGGGAACAAGCCGACATGTTGGGGAACTAATCGTCCTGAGATGACTGCCATATAAGAACTTGGGAATTCATTCTCTCCATGCAATAGTTATTATTTAACTTAATAGTCCCTATGTTAATTGAAATCTTATGTCGTGGATCATGGTCATTCAGAATGAGTACTTTTGTACAGACTACGATATGCATAACTCTACAACGATGCCCGTACGGTTAGGTTGTAGGTCTTACATAGCGTAATGCAACAATCAAACCTAGCCACGGAATAATCATACCTTGACTGTAAGGTACACATGCTACTTTTGTAGAAATAAGTTGAAGTCTGCACGTGTCTATATGCCAATGTTCGGGATCGACTAATCGATTGTAATGGTTCATGGTTGATATATGAGCGTGTCTCATTCAATTCGATAAGACGACTAGCCAGTCTTTTAGTTCCAGCTAGGAACGCATGATCAATCATTAGTCGAAGTGACAATCAATTTCAATTCGTGACAAGGCATAAAAGTCAAACTTGTATTTAGTATGGTCGAGTCTATAACTCTCAGGGTTAAGTTCCAGTCATACTGGGTATCCACAAACCAATCAAGTTACAAGGCACACTCCACACAATAATATGTATTAAAATATTAACATGCAACAAGTGGCATAATCTAAACGGATGGTGCGAGAGATAAGACGAAACGCTTGAATTCGGCGAATCGTACGGACTAAGATAACTGGAGTGCACTGATCACTGTGGGCGCATAGACTGCATGTAGGCACATAGACTGCATGTGTGCGCATAGTCTGCATGTGGGCACATAGACTGCATGTGGGCGCATAGCCTGTATGTGGGCGCATAGATTGCATGTGGGCGCATAGACTGCATGTGGGTGCATAGCCTGTATGTGGGCGCATAGACTGTATGTGGGCGCACAGACTGCATATGGGCGCATAGCCCACTGAACTGTGTGGGTGCATAGCATCCTATGCTGCTGTACCAACAAGCTCCGGCCATGGAGTTCCAAGAACTTCCAATGGCCATAACTTGGGCTACCAGACTCGGTTTTGGACGAAATAAAGGTCAAAATTGACTAGAATTGAATTTTCTACAACATAGAATAACTTTTTTTTGAACAACAAGGTTTGATAGATTAAAATCACAAAAAACCCATAAAAACCAAAACTTAAAAACTTAGATCTACACACTAACATCCATGGAAATCAAAAACTTCAAGACCTAAACTTGTAGAGGAAGAGGGGAAGAACAATACAGACTAAAAATAAATGTGGATGCATGAAATCCCTTATAGTGTGCAAGATGTACTTGCCTCTCTAAAGGGGTTAGGGTTTTTGGTGGAGGAAAAAAAAATGAGAGTTTGTGAGAAAAGAGAAAGAAAAGGGGTATAAATATCTAGCCTAAGTTAATCTCCACCTCCCATTCCTTCCTACATAATCTAGGCCATCCATTCCTTATCATGATGAACCAAGCTAAACCAAGTTGGTTCAACATGAACAAAATAAACCAAGAGCTAAGCAAAAGCAGAAAATAAAATACAGAAAAATAATTAGCATAAAATTAAAGGAATTAAATACAGAACAAATTTATGATAAATATTAAATAAATACATTCCAGCAGTACACATATTAAAATACGTATTCTGGGAATGGGGAGTGACAATACTCCTAACCATGCTAAGGTACGATTGCGTATGTCGGCAACTCCGTTTTGTTGAGACGTACCTGGCATAGTGTCTTGGGCACAAATACCAAGTTTCTCAAGGAGTTTCGCAAATGTGTCTGGGCATTAATCTGATTCATTATATTTTTGTAATATTCACCACCTATATTTGTAATGCCTATTGTTCGTATTACGTATTTTGGAATACGTGTACGTAATCTGACTCGTATTGTTTGACTCCTGGCTTGGTTCGGCTTGTTTCGGTTGGCTTGGTTCGGCTTGGGTTGCTTATTGGTTCATCATGAACCAAGGGGGAGAACCCTTACCTACCACTACCATCCCCATTTATTAGCCCAACTCTTTCTCTCTCCTCATTCACTCTTCTTCTTTCTCACCATTACTCTCCACCTACACCCAAGAGCCCTAGGCAAGTGCAACTTGCTTCATGATGGATCTCAAGTTTTATTGTTCCATTCTCTTCTTTATATTATTATAAGCCTCTTTAGAACGTGGAGTTTTTAATTTTGATGGATAGATTCTTCTAGATCTACTTTATAACTTTTAGTTCATGGAGTTTTCTTGGTTTTGATATACTAAAACTTGTTATTTTCGAAAACTAATAGTTCCATGAGCAAGAGCACAAAATTTTGTGTGAATTTGGTTTTTGATTAACCTCATTTCGAGTTAAAATGAAGATTTTATGGCCAAAATAAGTTTTCTGGATTTTTCATGCCGGCTGAGTGAGATTTTACGCTAGGGACCCTGAAATTACGTATTTTACGCTAGATATCATCCAGAATGAAAGATTTTACGCTAGGGACCCTGGAATTGCGTATTTTACGCTGGATATCATCCAAAATGTAAGATTTTACGCTAGGGACCCTGGAATTGCGTATTTTACGCTGGATATCATCCAGAATGTAAGATTTTACGCTAGGGACCCTGGAATTGCGTATTTTACGCTGGATATCATCCTGAATGTAAGATTTTATGCTAGGGACCCTGGAATTGCATATTTTATGCTGGTTATCATCCAGAATGTAAGATTTTACGCTAGGGACCCTGGAATTGCATATTTTATGCTGGATAGCATCCAGAATGTAAGATTTTATGCAGGGAATCCTAAAATTACGTATTTTACGCTGGATGGTACCCAAAATGTGAAATTTTACCTTGAAACCCTCCTCTTTTACGTATTTTATGCAGAATTGCATTTTTGGCGTAAAAAGTGCACAGAATGACTGTTTTTGCTAAATTTAGCTATTTTTTGGCTAAAATTTTGAAAAACTTAAAACATGAAAGTTTTAGATCTTTGTCTTGCCTTTTCGAATATCTCTGGAGTACCTCATTTTGAGTTCGTATGTGGAGGTTATGCCCCGTCTCCCCTGAGCCGCATGATTCCTCCACAACTCTTGCACCCTGTTATATTTAGTTATTGTATATACGCTTATACCAGGTTAAATATTAATTTTAAATAATGATATGACATGATAGTGACCCGTCGTGGCGACTCTTGACAGTGAATTTGACATGATATATATCTCGAATGTTGTTGCGACGGCTAGCATGTCGTGACAGAATTGAATGGCCTGGACACCGTAGGTTATTGTGTTTGTACAAAATAAACCAGTATTGTCTTACATCATGTCTAGGATAGGGATCCCTGAGTACCACGGTCAGGGATACCTACAGTAATTGACTAAGGCTAATAAACTAGAATAATTCAGTAGATATGAATAGATTCCCAGCTACAGACAATCTCGTTATCTGGGCACATTAAGTGGACTTGTAGCCTACCGATGAGTAGGACACATTTCAGCACACAGTCACGTATTGCATTCTTCATAAACGGACATTCGACCTGGATAACTGGATGGTCTGCAGGGCTTGTGGTTGTGGAATAATCTCATTGTATTTTGCTAGTAACTAGGCCTGTGATAACCCTAGTTAGTTAAAGTATCAAGCCGTACTCTTGCTTGGCCGTGATTGATTAGATGGAATTTGACCCAGCTTCGTCTTATCCTGATCCTGTATAAAATTATGACAAGACATGATTACTTGTGCTTGCCTCAACAATAAAGATCAGGAGACCAGTTCTGTTCAGGCAAAGAGTTACAATCCCGGTCCTTGTTTGGTTTAAGGGTTGTAACCTGGCTCCCGGACCAGTTCTGTGTTCCCTCTTCGTTTATTGTCTTGTTGTACCCCCAAGACATGCTCGACGTGCTTTACCTTACTTCAGTATCATGATTATTTACACTGGCCTTAACAATAATGATCAGGGGTCAAATTTTGTTCAGGCGAAGGGTTACAACCCCGGTCCTTGTTTGGTTTAAGGGTTGTAACCTGGCTCCCGGAGCAGTTCTGTGTCCTCTCTTCGTTTATTGTCTTATTACCTTACCAACCAATATTTGAGACAGGTTTCTGTTCAGGTGAAGGGTTACAATCCCGGTCCTTGTTTGGTTTAAGGGTTGCGACTTGGCTACTTGAATGGTTTTCTCGTTCTCAATTTATTATTGTTGTACCTATTATTATCAGTTTCTTACATATGATTATCTTTAATGTTCTATTATTTATATGCTGGTTTTAGTTCCTAAGTGAAGTCTCCTTTGTAGCACTTACTCTTTTTCGGGTCTGACCCAGCTGGTTTTGTGTGGCCAGATATCGGAGCAGCATCAGAGGATCCACCTTTCTTCCAGCCAGATGGTGACCACCAGGTTTAACCCTGGCAACGAGTGGATTTCTTTTTGTTCTCCTACTTTATTGTAAAAATTATTCTTTTGAGGCGTTTAGCCGGCGAGCACGTGTTAGCTCGTATTGCATCTTTACTTACTGTCTGTCTACGGGCTATAACATGATTGACATATCCTAGGGTTGATCATGTACGACTGAACTCTTGCTAGTCTTAACATTTTGTACGACTAGCTTCATGATCATCCAATATGTAATGTATGGAATGCCTTGCTATTATATATTGGGTGCTCTGACATCTTGTAACTATTATTGCTTGCTTGAGATTGAGACAATAGGCTTGTTCATGACCATAGGAGACTGTTGGCTTGTAGTTAAACTCTCATGTATCTAGACAGCCGTGACCGTATAGCGAGGTGGGTTGTACTTCAATATACGTAGCTGTTTATGTACGCCCCCGTTTTCTAGTATTCTGGTTTTGGGGCGTTATATGGTTTTAGTGGTGGCCCATGCAGGTCTTGTGAATCAAGATATGTGAGGGTTTACCGAGTAGATGTCTCAATCAGCACCCGTCCTTGATATCTGCCCGTATCTTCTAATCCCTGAGATTCTTGACCTGATCACATGCTCGTATCGTTGATCTGTCTTAGTCCTTCTTTATTGTTCCCTATGTCATCTTCTTCATCGGTATTGTTCCTGGTCCTACCGATCAGCAAGGCAGAGCACCTCCCGTGGACCAGCAGTAACCCGGAGATCAAGCCCAACATTCAGGAGTAGCCTCCAGAGTCATACCGACCGGAGGAGAGCCACCAGTTTAGCCCGTCCAGCCTGCAGAGCCTGATTATGGCACTTTAGTGGGTCTCATCAGGTCATTGTTAGCTTCCCAGGATCGACAAGGAGATGCCTTGTACCAGGCGGTGGCAGACGCTTTGACCAGAGGAGCTCATAGGGTAACAACGCGGCCAACAGCTTCAAGCGCTTGAACCCTTCCTTCTTCGATGGCAGTGAAGATGCGATCGCCGCAGATGCTTGGCTTCAGGACACAGAGGTGATTCTAGAAGCAGCCAGGACTCCAGAGAATGAGAAGGTGGCCGTAGTGAGGCTGCAGCTATTGGATCTTGCCCGTAGCTGGTGGGCGTCGCAGGCCGTTGGATTATTGGCACCTATTTCCTAGGCAGTATTCAGAGAGAGATTCCAGACAAAGTATTTTGATGCTGCGGCTCGGTACGATCTACAGACGAGGTTCACCAATCTAAAGCAGATGGGCAGGACGGTCGATGGATATGCGGCCGAGTTCTCCATGCTCAGTCAGTTTGCTTCCACCTTGGTAGCGACCGAGTTCGACCAAGCTTAGCGATTTCAGTAAGGGCTCCACCTAGAGATTTTGCTGGCAGTGGAGCAGTTTGAGCATCAGACTTTTGATGCAGTGTTGAGAGCAGCTCGGAGGCATGAGTATACCTCCCAGAGGATCGTGGATAGGACCGGAGGTCGGAAGCGATCCCACGGCCAGATGAATCAGTCTTCAGCACCAGTCCCGGCGGCCAGGGCTTTGACCATAAGAGCTCCGAGGCGGGCGGTCTCGGTGACGTCGGTTCAGCATTCAACCCCGACGCAAGCTCAGCAGCAGAAGCAGAAGCAGTCTTCCGCAGTGGGATGTTCACACTGTGGGAAGCCAGGTCATGTGGTATCGGAGTGTCGCAGAGCACAGGGTTTGTGCTTGGCTTGTGGTGCCCCAGACCACAGGATTGGGAACTGTCCCAACATGGAGAGTTCTTTCCCAGCCATCTCTAGTCCTTCAGTTAGAGGACCAGTTCCAGTCCAGCAGCAACAGCAGTATCCGTTCCCGAGGCCATTGCCGCCGTAGGCCCAGGCATTCCAGCAGCAGAGGCCGCAGCAGTATGCCCAAGCCCTGATCCAGAGCAGATAGAGAAATTTTCTGCATAGGGGACCCGCACCCAGAGGACATGGTCAAGTGCTGGCCTTGACCATAGGAGAGGAAGGAATAGCACCCGATGAGGTAGTGGCAGGTACTATTCTCGTCAACACCTTTCCAGCTTCAGTATTATTTGATTCTGGTGCCTCGTATTCATTTATGTCTACACGATTCGCGAAACGGATAGGACTGGAACCCGAGTCATTATCAGTAAGGCTCAATATACTTACTGGTAACGGTCTTGTGGGAGTAAATAGAGTATTTTTCTCGTGTCGGGTTGTAGTTAGCGGTAGAGAGTTTTCCGCTAGGTTAATAGAATTCTCGATGGCCGATTATGATATGGTCTTAGGGATGGATTGGTTGAGGGACCAGTATGCCAGGATAGATTGCCATATTGGCAGGGTTACTTTTAGCATCCCAGGCGAGTCGAAGTTTTTCTTCTCCCGAGGCAAAGTTGAACCTTCTCCTCCCGTATTGCGGATGGCAGTAGCAGCAGTGCAGTTACCCCGGATCGTCGAGTTTCCAAATGTTTTCCCAGAAGAGCTTCCAGAAATGCCGCCAGAGCGAGAGATCGAGTTCACCATAGACTTGATCCCCGGGACCGCACATGTGTCAGAGAGAGTCTACAGGATGGCGCCATTAGAGTTGGAGGTATTGTACAAGATGATTGAGGAACTCAGAACCAAAGGATTCATTCGTGCTAGTGGATCGCCTTGGGGAGCCCCGATGCTTCTTATGAAAAAGAAGGATGGTACGTCCAGATTATGTGTCGACTATCGTACCTTGAACTCTGTAACAATCAAGAACAGATACCCTCTCCCGAGGATAGATGACGTGTTTGATCAACTCAGAGGAGTGGCAGTATTCTCGAAGATAGATTTGCGGTCAGGGTACCACCAGATTAGAGTCAGAGAGCAGGACATCCCGAAGACGGCATTCAGATCTAGATATGGACATTGGGAGTTTCTTGTTATGCCATTTGGAGCAACCAATGTGCCGGCTGTATTTATGGACCTTATGAATCGCATCTTCATGCCTTATTTGGATCAATTCATGATTGTATTCATAGACGACATCCTGGTCTACAGCAAGAGCGAAGCGGAGCATGAGCATCATCTCAGAGTTGTCCTCTAGATTCTCCGAGAGCACCAGTTGTATGCCAAGTTCAGTAAATGCGAGTTCTGGCTTGATCACATTTCATACTTGGGTCATATCATCACTAGAGGAGGAGTAGAAGTGGATCCCCAGAAGATCGTGGCTAGCGAAACGTGACCAGTGTCCAGCACAGTTACAGAAGTTCGCAGTTTTCTTGGATTGGTCGGCTACTACCGGCGATTTGTTTCGGACTTTGCTCGGATTTCAGCACCACTAACGCAGTTAACACGCAAGGATGTGCAATTTGCTTGGACAGCAGAATATCAGGATTCTTTTGAGAAGCTGAAGCGAGGCTTGATGACGGCGCCCATTCTCACACTTCCAGATGGGACCGGAGGATTTTCAGTGTACTGCGATTCTTCAGGCAGAGGTTTAGGATGTATTTTGATGCAGCATGGGAAGGTAATAACTTATGCGTCACGACAACTTTGTGATCATGAGAGGAATTACCCGACCCACGACTTGGAACTAGCAGCAGTAGTGTTTGCACTTAAGCTTTGGAGACACTACTTGTATGGAGATAGGGTAGAGATTTTTACCGATCACAAGAGCCTGAAGTATGTGTTCACTCGGAAGGACCTTAACATGTGTCAGAGGAGATGGCTAGAGCTGCTCATGGATTATGATATCAACCTGCAGTATCATCCTGGAAAGGCTAACGTTGTTGCAGATGCATTGAGCAGGAGAGCCATAATTTATTTTCTGACAGCACAACCAGAATTGTTAGCAGATCTTCAGAAGATGGATATAGAAGTTGTCCTTCCTACCAGTGTGGCATTGATGGCCAGCATGCAAGTTCAGTCCAGTATAGTTGAAAGGATCAAGATAGCTCAGTCATCAGATTCTAAGCTTCAGCGGCTTAGGACATAATGTGTAGCAGGGCGAAGACCAAAATTATGCATTCATGAAGATGGTACACTTTGACATGGTAAGCGTCTTTGTGTACCTAGTATAGATATCAGACAGAAAGTCATGGCCGAAGCTCACAGTTTTCAGTATTCGATTCATCCCGGTGGCACGAAGATGTACCGAGATATCCGTCAGCACTTTTGGTAGAATGGCATGAAAAGGGAGATAGCTCGATTTGTCTCTCGGTGTTTGGTTTGCCAATAGGTTAAAGCTGAACATCAAAGGCCAGCTAGACTACTTCAACCCTTGCCAATTCCAGAATGGAAGTAGGAGCATATAACCATGGATTTCGTGACTGGATTACCTAGGTCCCCGGCCGATAGAGATGCTATTTGGGTTATAGTTGATCGGCTCACAAAGGTGGCTCACTTTCTCTTATTCAGAGTTGGTCAGTCGACGGCTCAACTAGCAGACATGTACCTCAGGCATATCGTCCGACTTCACGGTGTACCAGTCAGTATCACCTCGGACAGAGATTCAAAGGTTCACGTCGTACTTTTGGCGTAGTCTGCAAGAGAGTTTGGGAACTCACCTCCAGTTCAGCTCAGCATATCATCCACAAACAGAAGGCCAGTCAGAATGCACGATCCAGACTCTTGAAGATATGTTGAGATCTTGTACACTCGACTTCGACGGTTCATGGGAAGATCACCTGCACCTGGTGGAGTTCTCGTACAACAACAGTTTTCAAGGTAGCATCCAGATGGCACCGTTCGAGGCACTGTATGGAAGGAAGTGCATATCTCCACTAGCATGGGATGATGTTGGAGAAAGGCAGATGCTTGGTCCCGAGTTGATCACTCAGACAGTTGAGGTGGTCAGGAGAGTTAGAGATCATCTTCGCGTTGCACAAGATCGTCAGCGCCATTGGGCCGATTCTTATCGGCGTTCCCTTGAATTTTCTGTCGGCGACCATGTATTCCTGAGGATCTCGCCTAACCGTGGCGTCATTCATTTCGGCGTACAGGGAAAGCTTAGTCCTAGGTATATAGGGCCGTTCAATATTCTGGAGCGAGTAGGAGATGTGTCCTATCATCTCATTCTTCCGCCGTCTCTGAGTGAGGTGCATGACGTATTCCATGTATCCCAACTGCGATGGTATATCCCAGACCCGAGCCATATCCTGGATTATTCGGAATTGGTTGTGGGTACCAACCTTTCGTATGAGGAGAGGCCCGTATCCATATTGGACCGGAGAGAGAAGATACTCAAGAACAAGACTATCAAGTTAGTCCGAATTGCTTGGGGTCATCACTCTTCGGGTGAGTCAACATGGGAGCATGAGGATGATATCCGATCGCGATATCCCGACCTATTTGACTCGTGAGATATAATATCTTTCTTATGCCTCATGCCTTTGATTTATTGCTTGTATAAATAATTGCTTGATTGCTTGACTAGTATAGCTTGCATGTGATTAGTATAGCTTGTCCTTGCATCTCTAGCCTCTTGATTAAATTCTGAGGATAGAATTCTTTTAAGGTGGGAAGAGTTGTAATGCCTATTGTTCGTATTACGTATTTTGGAATACGTGTACGTAATCTGACTCGTATTGCTTGACTCCTGGCTTAGTTCGGCTTGTTTGGGTTGGCTTGGTTCCGCTTGGGTTGCTTATTGGTTCATCATGAACCAAGGGGGAGAACCCTTACCTACCACCACCATCCCCATTTATTAGCCTAACTCTTTCTCTCTCCTCATTCACTCTTCTTCTTCCTCACCATTACTCTCCACCAACACCCAAGAGCCCTAGGCAAGTGCAACTTGCTTCATGATGGATCTCAAGTTTTATTATTCCATTCTCTTCTTTACATGATTATAAGTCTCTTTAGAACGTGGAGTTTTTAATTTTGATGGATAGATTCTTCTAAATCTACTTTATAACTTTTAGTTCATGGAGTTTTCTTGGTTTTGATCTACTAAAACTTGTTATTTTCGAAAACTAATAGTTACATGAGCAAGAGCACGAAATTTCATGTGAATTTGGTTTTTGATTCACCTCATTTCGAGTTAAAATGAAGATTTTATGGCCAAAACAAGTTTTCTGGATTTTTCATGCCGGCTGAGTAAGATTTTACGCTAGGGACCCTGGAATTGAGTATTTTACGCTGGATATCATCCAGAATGTAAGATTTTATGCTAGGGACTCTGGAATTGCGTATTTTACGCTGAATATCATCCAGAATGTAAGATTTTATGCTAGGGATCCTGGAATTGCGTATTTTACGCTGGATATCATCCAGAATGTAAGATTTTACGCTAGGGACCCTAGAATTGCGTATTTTACGCTGGATAGCATCCAGAATGTAAGATTTTACGCAGGGAACCCTGAAATTGAGTATTTTACGCTGGATGGTACCTAAAATGTAAAATTTTACGCTGGAACCCTCCCCTTCTGCGTATTTTACGCAGAATTGCATTTTTGGCGTAAAAAGTGCACATAATGACTGTTTTTGCCAAATTTAGCTATTTTTTAGCCAGAATTTTGAAAAACTTAAAACATAAAAGTTTTAGATCTTTGTCTTGCCTTTTTGAATATCTCTGGAGCACCATATTTTGAGTTTGTATGTGGAGGTTATGCCCCGTCTCCCCTGAGCCACATGATTCCTCCACAACTCTTGCACCCTGTTATATTTAGTTATTGCATATACACTTATACCAGGTTAAATGCTAATTTTAAATAATGACATGACATGATAGTGACTCGTCGTGGCACACTCTTGACAGTGAATTTGAAATGATATATATCTCGAATGCCGTTGCGATGGCTAGCATGTCGTGACAGAATTGAATGGCCTAGACACCGTGGGTGATTGTGTTTGTACAAAATAAACCAGTACTGTCTTGCATCATGTCTAGGATAGGGATTCCTGAGTACCACGGTCAGGGATACCTACAGTAATTGACTAAGGCCAATAAACTAGAATAATTCAGTAGACATGAAGAGATTCCCAGCTACAGGCAATCCCGTTATCTGGGCGCATTAAGTGGACTTATAGCCTACCGATGAGTTGGGCAAATTTTCAGCACACAGTCACGTGTTGCATTCTTCATAAACGGACATTCGACATGAATAACCGGATGGTCTGCAGGGCTTGTGGCTGTGGAATAATCTTACTGTATTTTGCTAGTAACTAGGCCTGTGATAACCCTAGTTAGTTAAAGTATCAAGCCGTACTCTTACTTGGCCGTGATTGATTAGATGGAATTTGACCCAGCTTCGTCTTATCCTGATCCTGTATAAAATTATGACAAGATATGATCACTTGTGCTTGCCTCAACAATAAAGATCAGGGGACCAGTTCTGTTCAGGCGAAGGGTTACAACCCCGGTCCTTGTTTGGTTTAAGGGTTGTAACCTGGCTCCCGGAGCAGTTCTGTGTTCCCTCTTCGTTTATTGTCTTGTTGCACCCCCAAGACATGCTCGACGTTCTTTACCTTACTTCAGTATCATGATTATTTATACTGGCCTTAACAATAATGATCAGGGGTCAAGTTCTGTTCAAGCAAAGGGTTACAACCCCTATCCTTATTTGGTTTAAGGGTTATAACCTGGCTCCCGGAGCAGTTCTGTGTCCTCTCTTCCTTTATTGTCTTATTACCTTACCAACCAATATTTGAGACAGGTTTCTGTTCAGGTGAAGGGTTGCAACCCCATTCCTTGTTTGGTTTAAGGGTTACGACTTGGCTACTTGAATGGTTTCCTCGTTCTCAATTTATTATTATTGTACCTATTATTATCAGTTTCTTATATATGATTATCTTTAATGTTCTATTATTTATATGCTGGTTTTAGTTCCTAAGTGAAGCCTCCTTTGTAGCACTTGCTCTTTCTGGGGTCTGAACCAGCTGGTTTTGTGTGGCCAGATATCGGAGCAGCATCAGAGGATCCACCTGTCTTCCAGCCAGATGGTGACTACCAGGCGTAACCCTGGCAACGAGTGGGTTTCTTTTTGTACTCCCACTTTATTGTAAAAATTATTCTTTTGAGGCGTTTAGCCGGCGAGCACGTGTTAGCTCGTATTACATCTTTACTTACTGTCTGCCTACGGGCTATAACATGATTGACATATCCTAGGGTTGATCATGTACGACTGAACTCTTGCTAGTCTTGACATTTTGTACGACTAGCTTCATGATCATCCAATATGTAATATATGGGACGCCTTTCTATTATATATTGGGTGCTCTGACATCTTGTAACTATTATTGCTTGCTTGAGATTGAGACAATAGGCTTGTTCATGACCATAGGAGACTGTTGGCTTGTAGTTAAACCCTCATGTATCTAGACAACCGTGACCGTATAGCGAGGTGGATTGCACTTCAATATACGTAGCTGGCTATGTACGCCCCCGCTTTTCAGTATTCTGGTTCTGGGGCATTACACTATCAGATCTTACTATTTTGACTTTTTGATTTAATTGCCTTTTGACTTCCTTGATATAGATGTCTAAGATATCTATAGCTTGAGACTTGTCATGCAATAAATAAATAAAATAATAACATAAAAATTCATCAATAATGATGATAAAATATTTTTCTTTACCAAATGATGGAACATCAAAAGGTCCACATATGTATGTATGTATTATTTCAAGAGGCCCGGTACTTCTTATGGCTCCTTTCTTAGAAGGACCAATCTGTATTTCTCCTTCTTCCCCACTTTTAGAATATATAAACTTCAAACTAAAACATATCCTAGAGATGTAGGGATAATATCTGGAAGCCTATTGTTGTTCCATGGCCCTTGTGTAAGACATGAAATAACCTTTGCTTTCTTAGAGGGTAGAATTGCCAGCTTGCTCTCTATTTTGAGTAGTTGTGACTGTTTGACCTATAATGTTAGGACTTGATGTCCAGGTCATTGGAAGATCTGTGAAATGCCTATAAAGAAGAAAGCTACAGTTGGGTGGCAAGAGGCATGTTTCAACAAATACTACACAAATTTTATGTGCAACTGGTGGATAATTAGAGATCAACGAACGAACTAAGATATTGGTTGAGTGCAAAAAAAAATTGTTCCACTCGTACCAATAAAATTGTGTCTGTATATGTGATGTTTGTCGTGTGCTACTCTGCCTAGTACCTACAGGCTGAACCACTCTCACCTGAATATTCATATTGTTTCAACCCAACTTATCAGTTGCTCACAGCAAAAAACCAAACATATAGGCTTTGCTGTGAGAAATTGACATAGGTGCTCAAGAGTGCTTTGTGTTGACATGAACTCCCATAGAAGCTGATAAAGTAGTCTACCAATAAGTCACTCAGGAATGTGCCCTTATTATTATTTGCTTCATATTGGAATGATAAAGTGAATACAAGAGATACATGTAACTAAATCTAAGAGCCCAGCCTACCGTAACAATATAGAAAAACTGATACTGATAAACTGATAAGTGCATTAAGATAAAAAAAAATTGATACATTTATACATTATCACTGATAAGTTTTTTAGATACCAGGTAACTAAATCCAAAAGTCCAATCTATCGTGAATACAAGAGGTACGAGAAATACATGTCTACCGTGTCAATATGAAAAAAGAAGAAGTATAGTTAGTTCATAACAAAATGAAACATATGCGTGCATATTTCTTGGGGCTTACCATCTAACTACTATTATCTGATTTTTTACGTTGTACAAAAATTATTGGCGTGATCCTCACACAGCTCTTTATATTTTTGAATGGATTCAGAGGTTGTAGTAAAGCGAAAACTTCAATTATTTTTATTAAATGCTCATCATGAATTACCTATTGATGTGGGTGCAATCAAATAATCTAACTATAGATGTTACCTGAGTTTGTGGGTGCAATTATCTTCAGTTTTATTAAATGCTTGACCAAAAACTTTAATTATTTTTATGTCTTAGGACTTGTCATAATCTATTTTATACGCCATCATTGAGTTTTAGAAGAATAATTTATCTTTCAATATTGCATGTATTAAAGCTTTATTTATTTGAAATATATTCATTAGTTACACGAAGTTGAGTATATGGAACTAGAAATAGTTAAACATCTGTCACAACTCTGAAGTTGTGCAAAAATCAATAATGCTATTATAACACCTATATTTCATCTATTCAAGATGAATCTGGAACTGATGATGCATAATGTTGATGATGAACATAAACTCCAAAATTGGATTTACTTTGCTAAGATAAAATGGCTCCATATAAATTTTTATTCTTTTACAATGGCAATTAGAGAATTCAGAAACATGAATTTTAGTGTTCTAGGGTTTGAGAAAAGAGAACCTTAGGACCATCGTCTAGTGCCTCCGTCTTTGTTGTGCCGTTGTCAGCCACGTCAAGGATCGCCTCACCATCGTCACACCGTTGACAACCTCGATCGATGTTCTTCCACCGTCGTTAGACTCCCTGTGGATCGTAGCAGGACGAGGGGAGATGGAGAAGTGGATTGTTGTTGAGAGAAGAGGTGTGATGATGGAAATCTAAATTATAGAGGGAGATTGTGATCAGAAAAGGAAAAAAAATTGCGGGAAGGGAAATCATGATCGGGAGTTGAAAAATAATTGAGGGAAAAGGAAAAAAATTTGAGGGAAAAGGAAGTTGTTATCGCAGCCATGATTTTAGAGAAAATAAATTCCTATTTAGCACGCAATTAAATTGCTGCAATATTTTTTCTACAACTGGTTCTCTTTTTGGCATATAAATAAATTGTTGCTATTGACAGATTCTGATGTGTAACAAATCAATTTTGTTCTTAATGGTCTAGGATTTTTTGGAACATCTATATTTTGTTATTATAACTATTTTTGTGGCAAAAACGTTTACCACCAATTTTCAAGAGCGGAAATGGAACCCGCCAACTATTTTGCAACAAAACTTTTAGAACGATCAAATTTTTGTTTCTTTAAAATTGTGCAACCTAAATTTGCAACGAATTTATAAATTTTGATGCAAATAATTACTTATTTGCAACAACAAAAATTGGTTGGAAAAATTATGTCGCAAAAATGTATTTTTATTGTAGTATAATCTTCCAATTCTTTCCTTGTATATATGACCAAGGCATTTATGCCACAAAAATGATGAATTTTCTTCCATAAATTTTCTTTTGTTTCCAACTTTAGGGTGCAGAGTTAAAAAAGTTTTTGAGAATGTATCATCAAGATTGAATTTATATAAACCGTCATTAATTAAGGATACCAGAACCTATGTGAATAGTATTTTTAAATAAATTGAAACTTTTATTACCAAAGTAGAATATATAACCAAGTTTATCAAGTTTTGACATAGATACTAAATTTCTAAAAATAAAAGGTACATACAAGGTTTGATACAAATCAATTAAATGTCCTGAAGATAGAAATAATCGGAAAGTTTCTATTGCTTTAACAGGAACTTTGACTCCTTTCCCCATGTATAAGAAATGATCATTTGGCTTTATGGTTTGGGTCGTACGAAATCCATGCATTGTTTAGAAACATGAACAGTAGCACCAGAGTCAAGCCACCAAGTATTATAAGGAACTTCAATTAAATTTGATTTGTGACATACAAAAGCCAAATGCTTTCCTTTTTTTTCGAACCATGCTTTACGTTTTGAGCAATCAGCCTGGAAATGACCAGGTTTCTTGCAGAAATGACAGTTCTCGTTCTTTTGTTTCTTTCCCTTGTTGCCATTACTGGGGCCATCTTTCTGGAAAGCTTTGTGTTTGTTTCCCTTTCCACACTTTTTTCCATTATTCTTACTTGCTTCTTGAGTAGTAAGATGGACTATATTGATACCTTGTTGTTTGAGTCTCGCTTCCTTTTGCACAACTATACTTGCCAATTCATTTATGTTCCACTTATCCTTAATAGTGTTGTAATGAACATGAAATGGCCCATATTCAGGAGGTAAGAACTTCAAAATGAATTGCACTAGAAAAGTACCATCTACAGCCATCCCAAGATTTTTTGAGTTTAGCTGCTACATTGGTCATTTCGAGGATATGATCATGCATAGATCCGCTTCCATCAAATTTCATGGTGGTAAGCTTGCTCATAAATGTTCCAGCAAGTGACTTATCAGCACTTCTAAAACGATCCTCAATGATTTTGAGATATTCCTTTGCACTATCAGTTTTGGTAAGGTAGTCTTAATGATATTTGTACTGTCATTCGCATGAACATAATGCTGAGTTTGTTCGACTTTTTCCAAGCTTTATGGAGAGCCTTTTGAGTTTCAGTACTGGTCTCAGTGAGATCATGAGGCTTATCAATCTGGAGTGCAAGATCGAGGTCAAGCACACCAAGGTTGAATTGGACTTGTTCAGACCAATCAGGAAAATTCATTCTTGTAAGCATTGAAACAGATGAAGCCAGCGAATGAAGTGAAAAGGACGATGGTAATGTAATATTATAATATATACTTGTTAGTGCTTTGAATTTAACATAAAATAATTAAAGTATTTTCATGCATCACCTTTGGGCAAAAAACTTGAAATACTACATCCTCATAATGATGTCTTTAGTTTCTACACTAATTGATGAAATTATATTGTACATTTGCGTATACATGTTATCTTTGGATATTCAATGCATACACAAATAAAATACAAGTAATTTATTCTTTTCTTATTTATCCATCACTAAAAATTATTCACCTTTGATTAATATTATATATCAAGTGATCAATAAAAACTTTGAAGTACCCACAATAATAATAAAAAAAATTAGACAAAACATCTACGAAACCGGTATAAACATAATGTTATTGGACCACTTTGGTGATAACGTAATAAAAATTTAAAAAACACAATTAGATTCTGAGCTAATCTCTTCTGTTGTCAAAGCCAACTGTATGAATTATAGAGTCTCGGGTGCTCAAGTGGCATTTAATTACAGTTTGAGAAAGAAAAAAAATCTTGATAGATCTGCGTATATCTCCCTGCTTGGTCTTTTCATCAGAAATAGTTCATTTCAGAAGATAGTGGACATTGTAGATGAAATGGTATTAGCCATGGAGCATATGCTAAGAATAATGCTATTTATACCTCTAAATTGTACATCTAAACCGTCTCTTCTTACGTGACAGTTGACGTAATATGTTGATATGTCAGCTGACATGGAAAATTTTAAAATTCAAATTCAAATTAACATTAAAATTAATGTTATCATTAACATTAACATTAAAATTAATATTATTGTCAACATTAACAATAATATTAATATTAACATTAAAATTAACATTAATATTAACATTAATAATATTAACATTAAATTAACGTTAAATTAATACTAATTAATATTAACATTAAATTAATATGGACAAAATTGGATAATTAACTTATTGTTGGGTTTTTAGCCTTTTGTTTTGGTTTTTAGTCCCACATCGGCTAGAAAGGAATGTGTATCTCCATATATATGAGTCTTTGCTCTTTATGGAGATGCACATGTAGTGCACATGGGTGTGTGCCATGTGGGATTAATTTTTAACGGTATAAAGGCTTAATCAACAATTAAGAAGCTGCAAGCTTTTTGCTCTTGGAAATTTATTTCCATGGAGCTAAGCTCCGTAGGAGCTAAGCTCCGTAGGAGCTTAGCGACTCGGACTCAGACTCGGACTCGGACTCGGACTCGGGCTCGGGCTCGGACTCAGGCTCAAGGGCTCATGAGGCGTAATGTGGCATTTTGTTGGCGCACTTTGCACTTAGCACGTCAGCATCGTCGCTAGGCGCATAGTGCGCTTAAGTTGCGCTCGTTGCGCGAGCCACTTGCACGACCACGTTGCGCAGCCCGTTACGCGAGCCCAGTTACGCTGCCCCAGTTACGCAGCCCAGTACGCAGCCCAGTACGCCCAGTACGCGCAATGTGCGCAGCGTCGGAAACAGTTGCAGCAGTTGCTGCACGTTCAGGAGTGGTTCAGCCACTACCCTGAAGTTCAGGCAACTGCTTGGCAACCGGCCCGTGGGCTATATATGCAGGTTCTCTCCTCTCTCTCAGTGTTGGAGAAATCAGAATTCCAGGAAGAAAACTCTAAGTGTTCTTTAACACAACAGAGTAGTGAGCGTGTTTTTTAACACAAACACTAGTACTTTTTAGTACGCGTGGGTTCTGTTACTTCAGAAACAGAGAGAGAAGAGTAGAGCCATTGCCAGAGGAGTTTGCCATCTTCCGAGGAGTCAGAAGAGCAGGAGTGTTCCAAGGTTTTCCGTCAACCTTGCTGGTTCCTGGAAGCTGTTCGCAGAGGGCGAATAAAGCTTTGAGCAACGGTGATCATTCACCCCAGCAATTCCATTTCTCGCCTGTCACCCTTCTGTTGCCTTTAGCAGTTCTGTCAGTATCTTCTTTTTAGAAGGCACTACTGCCAGTTTGCTACGATCACGAAAATCTCTTTAGATTATTCGTGAATTACGATATCTTTTTAGAACTCGTAATTTGCAGAATCCTTCTGGATCTCTGTTGCAAAACCTTCTTTAAGGAATTGCATTTGAAATATTGTCTTTACAACTGTTTCAGTTTCTGTATTTTCTATCGAAAAGCGTGCCCCGGCGTTCCCGGCAATAACAATCTCAAAGCTTTATTGCTACGATGGAAAATATTAATGCTTCACTTCTAAACACTGACTTCTGTAAGTTAGAGAAGTTTGATGGAGAGCATTATCAAGTCTGGAAGAGGAAGGTTTATCTCACTCTTCAACTTAGAGACGTTGATCACGTATTGCTTGAAGAGGAACCTACTGTTCCAGATACTGGGTCTGCTGCCGCAATCTCTGCGGCTACTAAACTTCAGGCCAAGTGGAGAAGGGAGAATAGCATTTGCAGGTTACTTATCTTGAATGCTATGGAGGATTCTCTAGCAGAATCCTACAGTAAGAAACCAATTGTCAGAGACATATGGGAGTCTCTGGAAAAAATGTACGAAGAAGACAAGAACAGGAGCAAAATATTTGTGGTTGAAAAATATCACAAATTGCTCTTTGAGGACGAG
Organism: Iris pallida; assembly: GCA_029216955.1. Lineage (NCBI taxonomy): Eukaryota > Viridiplantae > Streptophyta > Magnoliopsida > Asparagales > Iridaceae > Iris > Iris pallida. Next base: position 14,501,828 of record JANAVB010040817.1, on the reverse strand, counting down.
AAGTCCATGCTGCCGCAGGTCAAAGAATTTCTGAAGCTGCGACAGAAGTTGGAAGACGAGGCTATGCCCCTCCCCGACAAGTTTATTGTTGGAGGGATTGTCTCAAAGCTCCCCGCTGGGTGGAGTAAGTTCTATGCAAACATGCATAGGAAGAAGCTGGAGATCACCCTTGAAGATCTCCTGCAAGAAATTTATGTAGAAGACCAGATGAGGGCTCAACATAAAATTGACACGCTTTCCAAGCAGATGGCTAACGCAAATTTGGTTTCATCAAGGGAACCAAAGGGAAAGGGAAAGCGTGCAGATTTCCAGAAGAAGAAGAAGAACCCTAGCAACTTGAATGTTAAGGGAACTTCTTTCAAGTCAAAGAAATCTAAGGCAAAGATGCCTTGTTTCAAGTGTGGCCAGTTGGGCCATTTCAAAAGTGAATGCACAGCACCGGCCAAGAAATCAGAGCAAGGTGAGCCTAGCAAAGTCTCAATAATTACTGATATAATTGCTATGATTGGACAGGTTGATGCTGTAGGATCTGATTCAGACTGGTGGGTAGATACTGGAGCCACCTGCCATGTCTGCTCCAGTAAGGAGTGGTTCACCACCTACACACCCACTTCTGAAGCGGTTGTGATGGCGAACCAAGCACAAGCTGAAGTGCTCGGGATCGGGACGGTGGTGTTGAAGCTGACTTCGGGGAAGTCTCTGACGCTTCAAGGCGTAAAGCACGTACCTGCTATCGCCAAGAACCTGGTCTCGGGAGGCCTACTCTGCAATGCAGGCCTCAGGATGGACATCAATGCCGGCCAGATGGTGATGTCTATCAAGGGAACATATTTCAGAAAAGCTTTTTATACCGAAGGAATGTTCAAAATTCAGCTTGTAAATCAGTCCAATGTAATTAGTGTAATTAATGAAATCACTCCTTCTGCTTATACTCTTGAGTTGTGGCATAATAGGCTAGGACATGTTCATTGTAAATGAATAAACAGAATGTCTAGTCTAGGACTTATCTCCAAATGTGGGGATAAGGTAGAGAAATGTGAAGTTTGTGCTCAAACAAAGATCACAAGGAAACCCTTTCCTCGGGTTAATCGAAGTACAGATCTTCTGGAGTTGGTACACTCCGATATCTGTGACTTCAAACAGTTCTCTACAAAGGCCGGGATGAAGTATTTCATAACCTTCATCGATGACTTCTCAAAGTATGCGTTCGTCTACTTGCTGAAGGCTAAAGACGAAGCATTCGAGAAGTTTAAGGAGTTCAGAGCCGAAACTGAGCGGCAGACTGGACAACAACTCAAAAGGATAAGAAGTGATCGAGGTGGGGAGTACAGGTCTCATGAAATCGTATCGTTCTGCAAAGAACATGGAATTGTCAATGAGACTACGGCTCCGTACACTCCTCAATCAAACGGAGTAGCTGAGAGGAAGAACATGACGTTAACTGAAATGATAAACTCAATGTTGTTGACTGCTGGCCTTCCTAAGTGCTACTGGGGAGAAGCTGCATTGACTGCCACTTTTATTTTAAATAGAGTGCCTCATGCAACTTCTGACGTTACTCCTCATGAACTCTGGTTCACGGTCAGACCTAACTTGAATGTTATTCGAGTGTGGGGGTGTCTGGCTTATGTTAAGCTTCCAGATCTGAAGATTCAGAAGCTTGGGACAAGGACTACAAAGACGATCTTCTTGGGGTATGCCGAGAAGAGTGATGCTCGGAGATTTCTTGATATTGAGTCAAATCATATCATTGAATCTCGCGATACAGAATATTTTGAAGACAAGTTTGCAAGGCACAAGAATATTATTCTTCCGGATGTTTCGGAGAATAATGAGGGTGCACAAAAGACTGAAGTCTTCAATGAAGATGTGGTCCAAGAAGATGTTGTTGTTGATACAACGGTTGAACCAGAACAAGCTGAGCCGTCAGCTAAGCGTGTGAGGAGGCCGAAGGACTTCGGAAGTGACTTTGTCACCTATCATGTGGAAGCAGATCCGCTTACCTATGATGAGGCGATGAAGACCAGAGACACAATTTTCTGGAAGGAGGCGATTGACAATGAGATTGATTCCATTACCTCAAATAACACTTGGGGTGTTGGTTGATCTTCCTGAAGGAGCGAAACTGTAACACCCACTTTTCCAAATGAGGGTAATTTTGAACTTTTATATTTTAAATTATTTAATAATGATATTTAAGTCATGATATGATTTTTGATAATTTTTAGTTATTTTAAAACTATTTAATTGAGTGAAATGTGAAATTGGTGTTTTGCTAGTGTAACCTTAGTCATACATGACCTAGAAGACTAATCATGACCAATGAGACCTAATCATGTGTTTAGGATTTCAAATTTCTACTTTTAAGCCTAGGGGTATTTTAGTCATTTTGACACTTTTGTGAAATTGTGAATTATATTAATTAAATATGTGCTAGTTGAATTGTTGAGTCTTGACCTAGAAGTTAGCCTAATCTAGATTGTTAATCATGACCCTAGAGACTAAGTTAGAGGGTTTCATTAAAGTAATTACCTTAATGAAATATCTAGATATTTGTTAAAAGATATTTTGGACTAAAGGTTAAAGGGGCTACTTTAATTGTGAGCCCTTAGATTAGCTAGAAATTGTTGGAGAAACCTTAGCCCCTCATCCTAAACCCTAACCCTAACTTATTGGCAGCCAACACTCATCCCCACCCCCTATAAATGCATCCCATTAATTATTTGCATCATTTTTAATTCATTCTATTTGCCTCTTTTGTGTTCTTCCCTAAACTTCTCCCCAAATATCCAAATCACCTCCAAATTGAGCCAAACTTCTTGCATTGGAATCCCCTACTGTTGAGGATGCTATAGGGAGCTAGCTAGCAAGGTTGCACAAGCATTTGGCACCCCCAAGTGAAGAGGACACCCCCCTTTCCTTAGTTTTCATTGAGTTTTCACTCAATAGGTAAAATGACTCAAAACCTATTAATGTTGTGATTTTTCTTCATGAATGCATGCATATAGGTACCAAGGATCTATAGGCTAAGTTTTGTAGGAATTAGATAAGGTTTGGTGTCCGTATCGGACACGTATCTATGTTAATATTCAAGTGTTTGTTGATTTGCCACAGTGAACAAAATGTTATTATTTTCAAAAACTAATTGAACACATTTCTAGCCCTATAGGTGTAGATCACAAATCACTATCACTGAGCACAAGGCTGTGTCGTATTCGTGTCCAAATTGGACACGAATACGCCGTGCACAGCAGTGCACTGTGTCCTGCTACCACATGGTTCGTGCGCATTGCACAGTGCATGTGGACTCGTGCCACTTGACACGAGGGTGGGGGCAGTCACTGACATGACCCCCATCAAGTTTGGTGAGTCTTGGTGTCGTGTCGGACACGCACGGTCAGGTGCACGGGGCTTTGCCTGGGTTTATTTCTGTGTATTTTCACGTCTGATACGTGTGTGCCATTCATGACACGGGACACGTTGACCCAAACCAGGGTGACACAGACCTAGAGGGACTCTAGGCGAACCACCCTGCAAAGGGACTCGACCCAGTTCGTGTCGTGTCGTGTGCACGACACGCGTGCACACGTGCACGAGGATTGGGTTCTGATACTTTTCCTGTGTGAATGTTTCTGTTGATTAAAGTTCTGATTAATGTTTAATTGATGTTTAAATAAGTTAATTAGATTCTAAATATTATGTTAAATCACTGTTATGTTAGGAATTACAAATTGTTATGTTGTAATAGGAGTTGTGGGTTCGAAATTGCAATATGGTTTGTGAATTTCTGATACACAGGATACACCTTTAAATTCTTCACTGTTAAACCATTTTAGTCATTTAATCAGTGTTTATTAAGTGCCTAATGATTTCTACACAATTGATAGCCTATGATGATGTGATTTACCTGCTGAAATATATATGGGATCAACCTAATCAAGTTTTGACTACAAGTTGGGACTTAATGTATTAACTAATCAAGTAACCTGTGTGATAACTTATCCCCAGTGAATGTTGTTCCATGTCCTTAAGTTCTTGAAATTCTGCAATGTTAAGTCTGTAGTTATAGAGATTTGGTTGGGATTTATCATTCCAGTAATTGGTTGGTTGTTAGCAACAGTTGTTAGACACTTGTGCACCAAGTTCTTCACCGACTTCCTAAGTTAATTCCAGTTGATTTTTACTGATTTTCCTTCAATTTCAGTTGATCCTATTAAAATGATTCACTGGACTGATTCCAGTTTTAATGCATTGGTCTGTTTCCTTTCTTGATGATTTTCCTGCACATAGGCTTGAGCCCTGTTAGTTTTCCAGTTGTATTACACACACACTCTCTCAAGCCTCACTTCATCACACTACACCATGACACACACACCCTCTAATTTTACTTGACACTCTATCTAAATCACTGAACACACTGTTTTTTTTCAATCACCCACATAGGTTGCAGTCTCTTATACACACAGGTTTTGGAGACACCCTATTTTCCTTTCCTTTACCTGTTTTGTTTCTTGAGATTGGTTTCTTTACAACTGAGATTTCAGTTGTGCATTGATTTAGATTGAACAATTCATGTTTACTGTTTGGTGTGTATAGGCACACTGTTTTAAACCTGAGAATCTATTACAATGTTTTTAACTGAGATTGTATGACCAAATTCCTGAGATGGGTTGCTGAACAACCTGAGAATGGATGGGGTTTGATAAAAACTGAGATTCATTCACAAAGAGAAAACTGAGGACTGTGTTAAGAAAAATCTGAGTTTGTTTTGGTTCACAAATAAAATCTGAGAAAATTGTGTATTGATAATGTATGTATATACAACTGTGAATTCAAACAAGACTGAGATATGAACCTGAGTTCACCATGAAAACTGAAATCTAAATTCTAATACACACACACATGCTCACACACATTATATGCTCATACACACATATAATTTCCTATACACCCTTGTATTAGACTCACATATTTGAATTCTCATTTCATAACACTGTTAAACTGAGATATGAATTGTACACACACTTGACACTCTTTCACTCTCTTTCTATCTCACTATATATAATGAGTATATAGGTAGTGTATGTATATGCCTATATATGGATAGATGTAAATATGCATATTAATATGATATGGATAATGTATATAGATATGTATATATGTGGGTTCAAGGATATATAGCCTTGTGTTGGTTTCTCTTTCATATACACATCCATGTTCACACACACACATAGCTTAGATGTTAGTTCCTTCCTCTTTTATATAGATATAATGTTAAATATGCATGAATAGGATGTGCCTTGATATGTGCTTGTGTTTGGCTTGTATAGCCTTGTGATTGGTGTGTGATTGCTATATTAGGCTTGGTTAGGCCTAGTGAGACTTGTTAGACTTATTTGGGCTAGGACTTGACCTAGGTTGACTAGTGTGGTTGACTAGAGTTGACCAAGTGTCGACTTTAGCCTAGTTTGACCTAGACAGTATGCAGATGCATTGTACATTTCATATATCACCCTCTGTATACATCTTGACTTGTGTTGCTCTAACTAGGAGTCAGGTGCCTCATCTCGGACAGTACATTTACTTCAGACATTCAGATACGAGGCGAGTACATTCTCTGATCGTTTCATACTTGTCACGATTTATATTCTCGCTCTAGATTACTTTTACTTGATGCTGTCACGTTATCATCACGGATTAGTACTATACGGATCTCTTCTTGGGATGTTATCCCCCTTAGCGGGAGCATCGGATACTTTATGACATGTGTTTCATGTACATCATGTATTCTTCACTTCTGCGTTATTCATGTACACTCATGTTCTCTCATGTTCTTACATGTACGTTCATGTACTCTCATGTTCTTCCATGTACGCTCATGTTTCCTCATGTGTTTCCTGTGTAACCAAAACATCATGTACGTAACGTAACTTGAATAGATCCTTGTGTACTGATTGTGGGTAGGGGTGAGTATAAATGGTCATGTGATTTACCCATCATGTTCACTCTGTTACTTTTCATGTTTTATCATGTACGCATCAGCCTATTGGCTGATGTCCCACATGTTCACTCATGTACATCATGTTCAACCTAAGCCAATTACATGCCATCTCGTACTCTAAATCACTAGTCACTTACTGTTCTTACTTATCATGTATATATTTCCAGTTATCAAATATCTCTCCTATTTCATGTACATCTTCTTACAGCGTTTCATGTATTTTATTCTATTGCCTGCTTTATATTTCCTGCCATGATATGAACTGCATGAGATGTACTGTGCTCGCTCCCGTCCTGACTGGACCTATTGAAAATTTTACAGAGGATGATGAGGAACCCTGCACCCCCTTACTTGGAGCTTGCCTAGATGACACTCGCGACCTGGACCCCTGGCGAGGTTCAGGCAGCTGCTCAGGATGATACCTTGTATAGAGTAGATAGCTTAGACTATTTCCTTTCATGTTTAGCTTATGTCCTTATTTCAGAGTTGTATGTTGTAGAGTTGTTGAGACTTGTATTTAGTTTCTGTTGTACCTCAGTTGAGGATTTCCTTATCTATTTTATCGTACCATTTTCTATCTATAGATTGTGATTGAGTTATACCTCTGTGTTGGCCTCCTTATGGAGAGTATTCATATTATGTTAGTTATAGTTCATGACCTAGAACAGCGTTCTACCGCCGACACTGCGGCGTAGGCTGGACGTACCCACTTCTCGTGCCCTTACTCTAGGGTGCGGGTCGTGACACGTTTTTAGTGGTGGCCCATGCAGGTCGAGTTTATGTAGTGGTATTCGAACTAGAGTATCACTACAGCCTGCAGTAGGAGTAGAATATTTTGGGGTACTCAATCACAGTTAGAATTTCTTGAGAGATTCCTGGGATACCCCTTGAGAATCTCATTCCGAACTTCTAATTTAAATTTTTTTTCTCTTGTTTGATTTACCCTTACTCCTTTATATTTGAATTGATTTTGATGGATCGTTGTTGATTTGATTTTTTTTATCGAGGTGAATTTTATGATCCGAGTTACGATATCTTCTGATAACATATGTTGACGGAAATAACAGGGATGGTAAAACGACTACTTTATTATGGAACCTAGAGTTTACCGCAGCTATATTAGCCGGCGTGGCAAGAACATACGGACCTGACTTCGGATGTACATATCTTGATCATGAGATTGGAATTTCTCGCAGCTATACTAGTCGGCATAGCGAGGATTCCAGACGACTTGATCATAGAGATGCATACCCCAGTTATGGACTCTACCGTTCATTGCAGCCTTGCTTACTAGCCTGGCGAGGATTCTGAGTATCATGATTTTGGACAGACGCATGTGATTATCAGATTATATCTTGAAGGTTTTTAAAGTATCACCTCTTTCATTTCTCTTCTGTTAAAAAAAATGTGTTTTCCATCATCAAATAACTTAGGAGTAGGGATAACTTTAGTTGACTAGTCTAATTCCTTGTAGAAATTCATTAGTTATAAACTCTTTCTTAGTATGATGATTTGATGAGTTGTGATTAGGCCTTTATCTTAGGAATGATAGTATAGCCCTGGCTTTAGAGTAGGGACCCTGGTAGCTGGTTCTCTGTTGTTTATATTTACCAGTTTTCATATAGAATAATAGACTGTATTACAGCCTTGATGATTTGTTGTTTCTGTAATTTTTCCAGTTTAGCACCCCAGATTGCTTGTAAGTTTTGATACCCTATGACCGTTTTGGTTTAGCTTGACTACTTTACCTAGATGGAACCTTCAACTGCCACCGTATGCCATGACCCTGTATGCCATTCTTTTAAATTGTAGGATTTAGGTAAGTTCTGAGACCATGATTGTTGGGGACGAGACTCTAGAAGAAGTACGACCATCTTAATTTCGAGGACGAAATTCTTTTAAGGAGGGTAGACTTGTAACACCCACTTTTCCAAATGAGGGTAATTTTGAACTTTTATATTTTAAATCATTTAATAATGATATTTAAGTCATGATATGATTTTTGATGATTTTTAGTTATTTTAAAACTATTTAATTGAGTGAAATGTGAAATTGGTGTTTTGCTAGTGTAACCTTAGTCATACATGACCTAGAAGACTAATCATGACCAATGAGACCTAATCATGTGTTTAGGATTTCAAATTTCTACTTTTAAGCCTAGGGGTATTTTAGTCATTTTGACACTTTTGTAAAATTGTGAATTATATTAATTAAATATGTGCTAGTTGAATTGTTGAGTCTTGACCTAGAAGTTAGCCTAATCTAGATTGTTAATCATGACCCTAGAGACTAAGTTAGAGGGTTTCATTAAAGTAATTACCTTAATGAAATATCTAGATATTTGTTAAAAGATATTTTGGACTAAAGGTTAAAGGGGCTACTTTAATTGTGAGCCCTTAGATTAGCTAGAAATTGTTGGAGAAACCTTAGCCCCTCATCCTAAACCCTAACCCTAACTTATTGGCAGCCAACACTCATCCCCACCCCCTATAAATGCATCCCATTAATTATTTGCATCATTTTTAATTCATTCTATTTGCCTCTTTTGTGTTCTTCCCTAAACTTCTCCCCAAATATCCAAATCACCTCCAAATTGAGCCAAACTTCTTGCATTGGAATCCCCTACTGTTGAGGATGCTATAGGGAGCTAGCTAGCAAGGTTGCACAAGCATTTGGCACCCCCAAGTGAAGAGGACACCCCCCTTTCCTTAGTTTTCATTGAGTTTTCACTCAATAGGTAAAATGACTCAAAACCTATTAATGTTGTGATTTCTCTTCATGAATGCATGCATATAGGTACCAAGGATCTATAGGCTAAGTTTTGTAGGAATTAGATAAGGTTTGGTGTCCGTATCGGACACGTATCTATGTTAATATTCAAGTGTTTGTTGATTTGCCACAGTGAACAAAATGTTATTATTTTCAAAAACTAATTGAACACATTTCTAGCCCTATAGGTGTAGATCACAAATTACTATCACTGAGCACAAGGCTGTGTCGTATTCGTGTCCAAATTGGACACGAACACGCCGTGCACAGCAGTGCACTGTGTCCTGCTACCACATGGTTCGTGCGCATTGCACAGTGCATGTGGACTCGTGCCACTTGACACGAGGGTGGGGGCAGTCACTGACATGACCCCCATCAAGTTTGGTGAGTCTTGGTGTCGTGTCGGACACGCACGGTCAGGTGCACGGGGCTTTGCCTGGGTTTATTTCTGTGTATTTTCACGTCTGATACGTGTGTGCCATTCATGACACGGGACACGTTGACCCAAACCAGGGTGACACAGACCTAGAGGGACTCTAGGCGAACCACCCTGCAAAGGGACTCGACCCAGTTCGTGTCGTGTCGTGTGCACGACACGCGTGCACACGTGCACGAGGATTGGGTTCTGATACTTTTCCTGTGTGAATGTTTCTGTTGATTAAAGTTCTGATTAATGTTTAATTGATGTTTAAATAAGTTAATTAGATTCTAAATATTATGTTAAATCACTGTTATGTTAGGAATTACAAATTGTTATGTTGTAATAGGAGTTGTGGGTTCGAAATTGCAATATGGTTTGTGAATTTCTGATACACAGGATACACCTTTAAATTCTTCACTGTTAAACCATTTTAGTCATTTAATCAGTGTTTATTAAGTGCCTAATGATTTCTACACAATTGATAGCCTATGATGATGTGATTTACCTGCTGAAATATATATGGGATCAACCTAATCAAGTTTTGACTACAAGTTGGGACTTAATGTATTAACTAATCAAGTAACCTGTGTGATAACTTATCCCCAGTGAATGTTGTTCCATGTCCTTAAGTTCTTGAAATTCTGCAATGTTAAGTCTGTAGTTATAGAGATTTGGTTGGGATTTATCATTCCAGTAATTGGTTGGTTGTTAGCAACAGTTGTTAGACACTTGTGCACCAAGTTCTTCACCGACTTCCTAAGTTAATTCCAGTTGATTTTTACTGATTTTCCTTCAATTTCAGTTGATCCTATTAAAATGATTCACTGGACTGATTCCAGTTTTAATGCATTGGTCTGTTTCCTTTCTTGATGATTTTCCTGCACATAGGCTTGAGCCCTGTTAGTTTTCCAGTTGTATTACACACACACTCTCTCAAGCCTCACTTCATCACACTACACCATGACACACACACCCTCTAATTTTACTTGACACTCTATCTAAATCACTGAACACACTGTTTTTTTTCAATCACCCACATAGGTTGCAGTCTCTTATACACACAGGTTTTGGAGACACCCTATTTTCCTTTCCTTTACCTGTTTTGTTTCTTGAGATTGGTTTCTTTACAACTGAGATTTCAGTTGTGCATTGATTTAGATTGAACAATTCATGTTTACTGTTTGGTGTGTATAGGCACACTGTTTTAAACCTGAGAATCTATTACAATGTTTTTAACTGAGATTGTATGACCAAATTCCTGAGATGGGTTGCTGAACAACCTGAGAATGGATGGGGTTTGATAAAAACTGAGATTCATTCACAAAGAGAAAACTGAGGACTGTGTTAAGAAAAATCTGAGTTTGTTTTGGTTCACAAATAAAATCTGAGAAAATTGTGTATTGATAATGTATGTATATACAACTGTGAATTCAAATAAGACTGAGATATGAACCTGAGTTCACCATGAAAACTGAAATCTAAATTCTAATACACACACACATGCTCACACACATTATATGCTCATACACACATATAATTTCCTATACACCCTTGTATTAGACTCACATATTTGAATTCTCATTTCATAACACTGTTAAACTGAGATATGAATTGTACACACACTTGACACTCTTTCACTCTCTTTCTATCTCACTATATATAATGAGTATATAGGTAGTGTATGTATATGCCTATATATGGATAGATGTAAATATGCATATTAATATGATATGGATAATGTATATAGATATGTATATATGTGGGTTCAAGGATATATAGCCTTGTGTTGGTTTCTCTTTCATATACACATCCATGTTCACACACACACATAGCTTAGATGTTAGTTCCTTCCTCTTTTATATAGATATAATGTTAAATATGCATGAATAGGATGTGCCTTGATATGTGCTTGTGTTTGGCTTGTATAGCCTTGTGATTGGTGTGTGATTGCTATATTAGGCTTGGTTAGGCCTAGTGAGACTTGTTAGACTTATTTGGGCTAGGACTTGACCTAGGTTGACTAGTGTGGTTGACTAGAGTTGACCAAGTGTCGACTTTAGCCTAGTTTGACCTAGACAGCATGCAGATGCATTGTACATTTCATATATCACCCTCTGTATACATCTTGACTTGTGTTGCTCTAACTAGGAGTCAGGTGCCTCATCTCGGACAGTACGTTTACTTCAGACATTCAGATACGAGACGAGTACATTCTCTGATCGTTTCATACTTGTCACGATTTATATTCTCGCTCTAGATTACTTTTACTTGATGCTGTCACGTTATCATCACGGATTAGTACTATACGGATCTCTTCTTGGGATGTTATCCCCCTTAGCGGGAGCATCGGATACTTTATGACATGTGTTTCATGTACATCATGTATTCTTCGCTTCTGCGTTATTCATGTACACTCATGTTCTCTCATGTTCTTACATGTACGTTCATGTACTCTCATGTTCTTCCATGTACGCTCATGTTTCCTCATGTGTTTCCTGTGTAACCAAAACATCATGTACGTAACGTAACTTGAATAGATCCTTGTGTACTGATTGTGGGTAGGGGTGAGTATAAATGGTCATGTGATTTACCCATCATGTTCACTCTGTTACTTTTCATGTTTTATCATGTACGCATCAGCCTATTGGCTGATGTCCCACATGTTCACTCATGTACATCATGTTCAACCTAAGCCAATTACATGCCATCTCGTACTCTAAATCACTAGTCACTTACTGTTCTTACTTATCATGTATATATTTCCAGTTATCAAATATCCCTCCTGTTTCATGTACATCTTCTTACAGCGTTTCATGTATTTTATTCTATTGCCTGCTTTATATTTCCTGCCATGATATGAACTGCATGAGATGTACTGTGCTCGCTCCCGTCCTGACTGGACCTATTGAAAATTTTACAGAGGATGATGAGGAACCCTGCACCCCCTTACTTGGAGCTTGCCTAGATGACACTCGCGACCTGGACCCCTGGCGAGGTTCAGGCAGCTGCTCAGGATGATACCTTGTATAGAGTAGATAGCTTAGACTATTTCCTTTCATGTTTAGCTTATGTCCTTGTTTCAGAGTTGTATGTTGTAGAGTTGTTGAGACTTGTATTTAGTTTCTGTTGTACCTCAGTTGAGGATTTCCTTATCTATTTTATCGTACCATTTTCTATCTATAGATTGTGATTGAGTTATACCTCTGTGTTGGCCTCCTTATGGAGAGTATTCATATTATGTTAGTTATAGTTCATGACCTAGAACAGCGTTCTACCGCCGACACTGCGGCGTAGGCTGGACGTACCCACTTCTCGTGCCCTTACTCTAGGGTGCGGGTCGTGACAGAAACCCATCGGATGCAAATGGATTTTCAAGAAGAAGATGAAAGCAGACGAAACTATTGACAAGTTCAAGGCTAGGTTGGTAGCCAAGGGGTTTTCTCAGAAGCAGGGGATTGACTATTTTGACACGTATGCTCCAGTAGCCCGGATGACCACCATCAGAATGTTGATTGCTCTCGCAGCAATACATGAGATGGTGATACATCAGATGGATGTGAATACGGCTTTCCTAAATGGCGAGCTGACCGAAGAGATTTACATGCAACAGCCAGAGGGATTTGTCATCAGGGGTCTTGAAGACAAAGTCTGCAAGTTGGTGAAATCCTTGTACGGTCTTAAACAGGCTCCCAAGATGTGGCATGAGAAATTTGACAAAGTTATAAGGTCAAATGGCTACATGGTCAGCGATACGGACAAGTGTGTTTACACGAAGTTTGCTGATGGAAGAGGTGTGATCGTTTGTCTGTACGTGGACGACATGCTTATCCTAGGTACGGATATTAGATGTGTCACGGAGACAAAGAAATTCATCTCAAGCAAGTTCAGTATGAAGGACTTGGGGGAAGCTGATGTGATCTTAGGGATCAAGATCATCCGGACAGATACTGGACTAGCGCTGTCACAGTCTCATTATATTGAGAAAATGATCACTCGTTATGGGTATCGGGATCTTCCAGGGATCGATACGCTGTACAGGTGTGATCTGAAGCTGAAGCCTAATTCAGGGGAAAGCGTCAGGCAGCTGGAGTATGCAAGCGTAATCGAGATTTTGATGTATGCTACTACTGCCACAAGGCCTGACATAGCTTTCGCCGTGGGAATGCTGAGTCATTTTACGAACAATCCAGGTGTTGAACACTGGAAAGCTATGGAACGGGTTATGAGATATCTCAAGAAGACTCAGACATATGCACTGTACTACAGCAGAGATCCGTCGGTAGTGGAAGGCTTCAGTGATGCCAGTTGGTGCTCAGAGGTGGAGAGCGAGAGGTCCACAGGTGGATACATTTTCACAATGGGTGGAGCTGCTATATCGTGGAAGTCGAAGAAGCAGACTATGCTCTCGCGGTCATCCATGGAATCTGAGTTCTTTGCACTTGATACCGCAGCCGAGGAAGCAGAATGGCTTCGGGAGCTCATGTATGATCTTCCAGTGGTTGGGGCGCAAATATCGGCGATACTGATATACTGCGACAACCAGGCGACTGCGGCGGTGGCATCAAATGACCTTTTCAACGGGAAAAAGAGGACTGTACGGTTGAAGCACAGGGCAGTACACGATCTTATCAAGAGAGGTGTTATTACAGTAATTGATGTTCGAAGTCAGGAGAACCTGACGGATCCGTTCACCAAGGGCCTCAAGCGCCAGCTGGTCGATGACACAGCTTGTAAAATGGGCTTGAAGGCATTCTGATATTGTATTATTGTATTCCTACCATAAAGTTTTATGCTATTAGGCATCTAGCTTTTGGTTCAAGGGAGGACCACTAATCGGAAGAATATCATGAACGGTGGGTACATGTTCTATTGGGCATGGAGAGGTTACGGACCTATAACCACTGTTGTCTACTATTATTTTCTGTGGAAAACGGTTCCTGTGGGAAGGTTGGCTTAATTGCCTTAATGAGTTCTCAGGCAGAGTGAATGCCTGGTATGCTTTACATGAAGCATGGTAGCACAGCACTACAAAGAGTGTGACTCCATGCTATGTGTGGCGGTGACTCCACCATGAGGTTCTCGAAGGAGGTAAAGCCTCGGCTATGTTAGCCAAATCACAGCGGCGTAGCACCGCAAATAGGCAGTTGGCCTAATGCTGTATATTGAATTAAAGAGGGATGTAGTCAGCACTACAAAGAGGAGGTGTTCCTCATGTTACGGGTGGCACGACACCACAATGAGGTAAACCCGGCTAGGGATAAAGCCTCGGCCTTGCAAGCCATGTCGTAGCGGCGTAACACCGCACAAAAGCGTAAGGCTTCATGCTGGGTAGTTTGGCACTACAAAGGGGCTAGACCTCATGCTACGGGTAATATGACACTACGATGAGGTTCTCGGTGATTCGGGGTAAGGTCCTCGGCTTAAGGCCATGTCATAGCGGCGTAGCACCGCAAACAAAGCGTTGGACGCTTCATGCCATGTCTTTTTAATAAAGAACTCACCTATAGTGTATGGACAAAGAGATATCAGGCCGTCTCTTGAGGGTAAACTTGTAGACGCCCAATATTATACACTGAAACCAGGCTGGCACAGGGCCTTTAATGTGTAGCCAGAAGCACATGTAACTACATTATGTGAGTGGAAAGAATTTCAGCTATGATGCAGAATTTAAGGCTTAGTCCATTCTTGTATTATAGTTTGATTTTTGACTCACGTGGGAAGATTCAAGTCTTAAGTGGCATCTATTCCAAAAGCATAATGGACAGTTACTGTGAAGAACACTCGTACTCATATATATAGAGATATGTGGGGAATTGTTGGGTTTTTAGCCTTTTGTTTTGGTTTTTAGTCCCACATCGGCTAGAAAGGAATGTGTATCTCCATATATATGAGTCTTTGCTCTTTATGGAGATGCACATGTAGTGCACATAGGTGTGTGCCATGTGGGATTAATTATTAATGGTATAAAGGCTTAATCAACAATTAAGAAGCTGTAAGCTTTTTGCTCTTGGAAATTCATTTCCATGGAGCTAAGCTCCGTAGGAGCTTAGCGACTCGGACTCGGACTCGGACTCGGGCTCGGGCTCGGGCTCGGACTCGGACTCGGGCTCAAGGGCTCATGAGGCGTAATGTGGCATTTTGTTGGCGCACTTTGCACTTAGCACGTCAGCATCGTCGCTAGGCGCATAGTACGCTTAAGTTGCGCTCGTTGCGCGAGCCACTTGTGCGACCACGTTGCGCAGCCCGTTACGCGAGCCCAGTTACGCTGTCCCAGTTACGCAGCCCAGTACGCAGCCCAGTACGCGCAGTGTGCGCAGCGTATGCAGCGTGCGTAGAGTGCGCAGTGTGCGCAGCGTACGCAGTGTGCGTAGAGTGCGTATGTGCATATGGCTGGCTGCATATTAGAGCGGAAACAGTTGCAGCAGTTGCTGCACGTTCAGGAGTGGTTTAGCCACTACCCTGAAGTTCAGGCAACTGCTTGGCAACCGCCCCGTGGGCTATATATGCAGGTTCTCTCCTCTCTCTCAGTGTTGGAGAAATCAGAATTCCAGGAAGAAAACTCTAAGTGTTCTTTAACACAACAGAGTAGTGAGCGTATTTTTTAACACAAACACTAGTACTTTTTAGTACGCGTGGGTTCTGTTACTTCAGAAACAGAGAGAGAAGAGTAGAGCCATTGCCAGAGGAGTTCGCCGTCTTCCGAGGAGTCAGAAGAGCAGGAGTGCTTCAAGGTTTTCCGTCAACCTTGCTGGTTCCTGGAAGCTGTTCGCAGAGGGCGAATAAAGCTTTGAGCAACGGTGATCATTCACCCCAGCAATTCCATTTCTCGCCTGTCACCCTTCTGTTGCCTTTAGCAATTCTGTCAGTATCTTCTTTTTAGAAGGCACTACTGCCAGTTTGCTACGATCACGAAAATCTCTTTAGATTATTCGTGAATTACGATATCTTTTTAGATCTCGTAATTTGCAGAATCCTTCTGGATCTCTGTTGCAAAACCTTCTTTAAGGAATTGCATTTGAAACGTTGTCTTTACAACTGTTTCAGTTTCTGTATTTTCCATCGAAAAACGTGCTCCGGCGTTCCCGGCAATAACACTTTTTGGGTTAAAATTTGCTATGTCATCGGTCATGTCAGATGATACATAATATTATTTAACATGTCACGTCAGCTGCCATATAAGAAGAGATGTATTGGAGGAACAATTTGGAGGTACGAATAGCATTAGGAAATTTAACTCTGAGTTCAACAATATTTTTAGCCATCTAATCTTTTAAAAACAGAAAATTAGGCCATCAGTAGTCTCGAAGAAACAGATGACTTGATCATAATAAACTTTGGATGTATATATTCAAACTCCTTGTAGGAGATATATGCATAATTATTTTTTTTTTAAAATATTGCATTAAAAATTATTGCATTCACCGTTCCAGCATGAATTTAAAAAAAAAAAAATTATCACATGCGCATGTTGTGATTTCAAATGACATAAGTTGATATCATGTTCTGTTTTCGTAGTATTTATATATTTTGTCCAGACATTATGAATGAGAAAACATTACTTTCTTGCTTTAAAAATTGAACAGGACACCAAGTAAATATAGGAATCATGTTTTCATAAATTATAAATCTTAATGCGGAAACATAAATGTGTACCTTCCTTCTTTCTCCATTTTGTAATTTTATGCGAGTGGTTTGATATCTGTAAATCGTTTCTCTTTCACCAACTCTTATATTGGTAAAGACACAATTATGAATTTTGTTGATTAATCTCTTTGGAACAACAAGATTTATTTTATACACATGTAAATGGTGTGTCCAATGATTCATTATGTCCCTTCAAAAGATTGCAGCTCTTATCAAAAGTTTCTGGACAACAAATGGTTGTGTGTCTATTCGTTTAGGTGTGAGAGAAAAAAAAATACAATTAACTAAACAACGTATCAATTTACATTATACATGTGGGATATAAAATCTTACACCAAATTTTATACATGCTGCATTTTCACAGTTCGATCTAGATACCGTCCGCCTAGCAAAAAAAAAAAAAAATCTCTTTCCTTGCTGACCATAAGTGCCAGCTGAGTTCACTAACTCAAACTTTTTCCTTTAAGATACAAATGCAAAATATTATAGCGCGTCAAGCGACCCCCTCTATAAAATTGTTGAAGATACTAAGCAGAGACAAAAGTAAAAGATATTAAATAGTAGTTTAATCTCCAACTGCAACAAGCTATAACCGCAACAGGAATTAAGCACAAACCAACAGCACATGATAGCCGATGACCGGTCCATAATATTTTGAAAGATACAGATACTGCTTATTCTGTCTTGATAGCGAAGCACAAAATTTTTTTATTGAAAAATAATTCTGCGCAAGTGACGAGATGTTCATGATTTGTACATATGAACCGATTCTCCATCATGCACCGACAAAAACTGCTTATTTAATTTTATATAAGTTCATTGCAATGCACACAAATTTGATGTATTTTTAGTAGCCACTGTTTTCTTATGAATGGAGGTAGCTTTTTCTCTAACGTATATTTTATTTAAGCACTGTTAGAATAATACAAAAATGGAATTGTTATGCAGTTTAGAATACTACTGACATTCGTCACAGACTCATTAAGAGCTTAATAACCCATAAAAGAATACCCGAAGTGCAAAAGAAATAAATCAAAAATATAGAAGTATTGATGTGGAAAAATCTTTGCAATAAAAAAAATTTACGGGATAAGTCAAGTACAAATATACTATTATTAAATTACAACTCTCTTCAAATCCCCTATCTAAAGTTATAAGCACCCGTCAAAATATATATATATATATATATATATATATATATATATATATATATATATATATATATATATCTTGTCGTAAGACAAAAACTCAAACACACGGAGACGAAACTTTCTCATATATTATCAATCACACAAGTGCATCTTACAAGCTATCCCAACCTATCTTTATATAGGGAGAGAGGTTGGGGGTTATAAAGAAATGAAGGGCCAAAGGTCATGTAGGTTACAAGGAGATGAAAAGTGAAAAGCTTTATGAGTTACAACACTCCCCCTTGGCTCTCCAGAAATTCTGCTTGTAAACATCTCTGATTTTCTTCGTCTGTATGTAGCTTGCATCTTCAAGTTTGACCATCTACTTGTGCCTCGTCAAAACCTTGCCAAAGAAAACCCAGTGGGAAAAAAAACTTTGGTCGAAGGACAAAAGAGTACACACAGGTCAGTGTGATAGGGGTAAACTTAACCATTGCAAAGGTGCCTCGTCAAAACCTTGTCAGGGAAAACCCAGTGGAAAAAACCGCTAATCGAAGGACAAAAGAGTACACGATGGTTTAGAAGTATACATTGGATACTCCCCATGATCACAATAGTCCTTAGTGAATAAGAGATTTGAAATGTGTCTCGTTAAAAACGTTGCCAAGGAAAACCCAATGAAAAAAACTTGGTCTAAGGGAAAAAGAGTACACAAGCATACATCAGGATGCTCTCCTTTTCACTCGCACTCGACAGGGCGCGGGATATACGCACAACAGGGCGTTTGGAGGCGCTCGTTGGAGCGCTCCCCCTCACATGCACACAACAGGGTACGAAAAATATGTTTCACTTAGGCTAGCTCTGAAAGCTTCCTAAGTCCAATCGCTCTGACATGTTTCTGGAACGAGTGTTTTGGCAGTGACTTGGTGAACAAGTCTGCACGGTTATTCTCCGATCCAATGTGTTGCACTTCATTCTTCTGAAGCGCTTGTTGTTCATGTGTAAAGAACAACTTGGACGATATGTGCTTGGTAGCATCCCCTTTGATGTAACCATGTTTCGCTTGATCAATAACAGCGGTATTGTCCTCATAGACGACAACAGGTTCATCTGGGTCATATGGAAGATCATATGTACTTCGAATATGGCCAATAACAGCTCGAAGCCATACACACTCTCTAGTCGCCTCATAAAGCACGAGTAGCTCAGAGTGGTTCGTTGAAGTAGCCACTAAGGTCTGTTTGCGAGACCTCCAAGAAATTGCCGTGTTCCCAATGGTAAAGACATAACCAGATTGGAAACGCCCCTTGTGTGGATCAGATAAGTATCCCGCATCGGCGTAGCCAACAAGGGTCGCGTTGCTTCGAGTGTCAAGAGCGTTGGACTCACTCAAAATCGCGTAGGGATAGAACAAGCCCAAGTCCGTAGTACCCTTAAGGTAGCGAAAAATGTCTTTTATGCCATTCTAATGGCGGCGTGTTGGCGCGGTGCTGTGTCGAGCTAGACAATTCACAGCAAACGAGATGTCCGGTCTAGTACATTGGGCCAAGTACAATAAAGTGCCTATTGCACCCAGATAAGAGCACTCAGGACTCAATATCTCTTCGTCGTCCTCCTTTGGACGAAATGGGTCCTTAGTAATGTCTAGAGAGCGGACGATCATGGGAGTAGCGGACGGCTTAACGTCAAAATGACTAAAGCGTCTCAACACCTTTTGGGTGTAGTTCGCTTGATGGACAAGAATTCCATCTTTACGGTGCTCGATCTGCAGGCCGAGGCAAAACCGTGTCTTCCCAAGATCCTTCATCTAGAATTCCCTCTTCAGGATATCAGCAGTTTCTGACAAGTCTTTTTCGGTTCCTATGAGATTCATGTCATCTACATAGACTGCGATGATTGCATATCCTGAAGTGGATTTCTTTATGAACACGCATGGGCAAAGTTCGTTATTAACGTATCCCAAACCGATCAAGTATTCGCTTAGGCGGTTATACCACATTCGTCCGGATTGTTTCAATCCATATAGCGAACGCCTCAGTCTAATCGAGAACGCGTTCCGTGGTCGGGAACTACTTGATTCAGGCATCTTTAGTCCTTCAGGGACTCTCATGTATATCTCTGTGTCCAGATCCCCGTAGAGATAGGTTGTGACCACATCCATGAGCTGCATATTCAGTTTTTCGGAAACTACTAAACTGATTAAGTAGCAGAACATTACGACGTCCATTACGGGAGAATACGTCTCCTCGTAATCAATTCCAGGGTGTTGTGAGAAGCCTTGTGCCACAAGGCGAGCCTTGTATCGCACAATCTCATTTCTCTCATTACGCTTCCTTAGGAAAACCCAGTTGTGAGCAAATGGTTTAACATTGGATGGTGTTGGAGCAACAGGTCCAAACACGCTTCTTTTCGCTAAGGAGTCTAGTTCAGCCTGGATTGCTTGTTTCCATTGTGACCAGTCCATTCGTCGTTAACACTCGGCAACACTACGAGGTTCCATGTCATCATTGTTCATAATGTCAGTGGCCACTGAGTATATGAACACATCATCGATGACAGTTTTGTTTCGCTTTAAAATATCGTCTAAGCTAGCATACTCGACGGATATTTCGAGGTTATCGGCATGATTAGGAATAGGCGTTTCATCTGGAATGCGCTCTTCTAATACATCGCCGTGATCCTTAATGATCTCATGTGGCAAAACGCTTTTAACAAGATTTCTCCGCTTCCGGGGCAGAACATCTTTGGAACCAACCGGTCTTCCCTTCTTCTTGGGAATAGCGGCAGACTGGACGGCCGATGGCAGCGTCCATTGCTCGGCAGGTTCGACCGGAGCAACATGTTTCACAGGAACATGGCGTCTCTCAGGGACGTCTATCCTTGCAGGCACATTTGCAGCAGGTATAATTAATCTCGTGACTTTTGCTAGGTCGCTAAATGCGTCTGGCATTTTATTTGCAATATCTTGCAGACCTAGAATCCTCTGCACTTCCTTATCACTATGTGCAGAGGGGGGATCATGATGAGCAACAGCGGGCACATGCCACGCTAATTCACGTCGTTCCTTATCAACGTTAGCGTGCATTTCTCCCCCTAACGACGGGAAGATTGCCTCATCAAAGTCACAATCCGCGTGTCTCACGGTAAAGAGATCGCCTGTCAAGGGCTCTAAATAGCGAATGATGGACGGGGAGTTATAACCGACATATATTCCCCGTCGCTTCTGAGGTCCAAATTTTGAACGCCTTATCGGCTCAATTGGAACATTGACTAGGCACCCAAACACGCGTAAATGTGAGATGTCAGGCTCACATCCAGTAACCAGCTGGTACGTGAAAAGTGGTTGGGTGGCCATGGGCCTCAGACGGACCAAATTTGCAGCGTGCAAAATTGTATAGCCCTATGCAGATAGTGGGAGTTTGGTGCGCATAACCAAGGTCCGCGCTATCACTTGCAGTCGCTTTATAAAAGCTTCTGCTAGGCCATTTTCGGTATGAACATACGCAACAGGATGTTCAAGATTTATTCCCAAAGTCATGCAATAGTCATCGAAAGTCTTCGATGTAAACTCCGCGGCATTATCAAGTCTAATAGACTTTATCGGATAATCCGGATGGTGAGCTCTTAACTTAATGATCTGGGCGAGGAGTTTAGGAAATGCTGAATTTCGTGTGGACAACAACACTATGTGTGACCATCTAGTCGATGCATCAACCAAAACCATGAAGTATTTAAATGATCCGCATGTTGGTTGGATTGGTCCACAAATATCTCTATGAATTCTCTCAAGGAATTAAGAAACTAATCTCGTAGGTTTCACATGGAGTGACTTGAGATTCGTCTTCCTAATCGAGCAAGCTTGACATAGGCTTTTCGGATTTATAACGAAATTCTTTCCTCCAAGAGGATGTCCATGCGATGCATTCATAGTGCGAAGCATCGTATTTTGACCCGGATGACCCAGCCGGTCATGCCATAGCATAAAAGTCCTCTCATCAACTGGCGCTCGGCGAATGATGAGATTACTCTCGATGTGTTGTATCGTAGAGAGATACAAACCACTTGAAAGACATTTCAACTTCTCCAAGATACGCTTTTGGCCGTGCTGAGTGGAGGTAATGAAAAGATACTCAAAGCCATGTTCTCGAGCAGTTTCAACATGAAATCCGTTTTCTCGAATATCCTTAAAACTCAGTAAGGTACGACTGGACCTTGGAGAATATAAGGCCTCTGATACTTCAACGGGAGTACCATTGGACAACAAAAAACACAAAACCTTGAACAAGGGTTGAGGGTCCCGAAATGGTTGTCACTGAGGTTACTTTAGGCGTATAAGAGATAAAGTATGATTTATCTCTCAAGATAGTGTGAGTCGTTCCACTATCAACCAGACAATCCACTGCCCCGTAGTCCATGTCTATAAGTAAAAAAAATTAAAGTTTGTCACACGTTTGAGAAAAGTGCTCGAAATAGAACTTTAATTTATCGAGAAAACAGAAAATACAAACCACCAAAAGTTTTATGACTTAAATCACATATAGAGAGAAAATGGAGATTCATTCTTCTATTTCTGCTACAAAATTGGGGGTCTCAAGATTTAGATTTTCGCACTCGTTGACCAGATTTGCTTCGGCCAGGCGCCCCTTGTGATAGTTATTAACTTCTTGGGGGGTCGCCCTGCAAGTCCGTTGCATATGACCATAAGCACCACATTTGTAGCAGAGAGTAGGCGCTTGGCCTTCCACTCTCGCTTTGGGACGACTGGCCCGTTGGTTCTTACCATGAGACTGCCTAGGAGTCAAAGGTCCTTGGTTCTTGTTAGAACCTCGCTTTGGATGGCAAGACTTAAACTCGCCTCTGTTCCTTGGCTGGGATGACTGGCCCTTGTCTCGTTTCCACCGTGGATTTGGTCCACGGAGAGCGTTTGCATCAGGCATTGGAATTGCCTTTGTTCCAGCAGGACGAGAATTGTTGTTTCTCATTAAAATGAGACTGTTATTCTCGTCTAGTAAAATCTGGATGATGAGCTCGAAAAACTTAGTGAACTTAGACTGACAGTATTGCTTTTGGAGCAAGTTGTAAGTGGAAGGAAATGTGGTGTATGTTTTCTCCAATAGATCACTGTCAGTTAATATCTCACCGCAGTATTGGAGAAGTGATCGAATCCTGCAGACTTTATTGTTGTAATCAGTTACACTCTTGAAGTCTTGGAAGCGCAGGTTCAACCAGTCATGGCGTGCTTCAGGTAGCCATATAGTCTTCTGGTGGTCGAAGCGCTCTTTCAGAGAGTCCCATAGCGTCTTTGGCGAGGAGATTTCAATGAACTCCGCCTTCATGGCGTCAGATAAATGCCTGCGGAATAGAATCATCGCTTTGGCGTTCATTGAGCGAGTGACTTCCACTTCATGCTCTTCCTCGTTATAGATGACATCCAAGAGGCCCTGCACATCTAGATGGTTCTGGATGTCTTGCGTCCAGTCCAAGTAGTTCTTGCCAGAGGCTTCAAGGATGGCAAAATTAATCTTGATCGACATTTTTCTACAACAGGAGAAAAAATCTTGGTCAGTCAACATATAAAACGACAGGTTTACATGGATTTGGTTTGTATAAGCAACAACAAACAATCGTAAATAAAAACAACGGTTTTGAAAAAACGATTTTTGTTTAAAAATTATCTTATATCGATCGACGGGCCGATATAGAGAGGTCAATAAGTTTCTTGCAAAAATGCATAATTATAAATACAATTTGAGCAAAAAATAATATTCGGTCAACCCCTTTCAGTAGCTCTACGTGAATATGACCAGGCGGAAAAATGAGGGAGGAGGGTCACCAGGGACCTCTTAAGAACCAAGCCCTAAGTTCTTTCTGACATCATACCCAAATAGGTGAGCCTATTCGGAGAGACTTCGTAAAAAAAATTTCACATGTAAGAATAAATAAGATTTTTCAAAAAATTCACGCTATTTGCGAACTGTGCAAAATAGGTGACAATTTAGTGCGTGCTCAAAATGAGCGTTGCCTTTGAAAAATTATTAACCAAAAAGGTTATTTTTGGGAGGCCCAAATTTGGCGGTGCCAGAATTTGTTTATATAGCCAAGACAATTTTTCAATTTTCACGCCATTACGCTAAAAAAAATGTACAACATAAGTAGGTAACAACACATAAAAGAATTGGTGCCTAAGCAAGCGGCACCAAAAAAAAATATCAACTATTTTTCCGACGTCTAATGAAGCGACGCCAAAAAAATAGCGAGAAAAAATACAATTTTTACTACCCATCTGTTACAATAATCCACTGAGTAACATAAAGAAAAAAAATGCTACTGAGGTGCTTGTCGGGGCGCAGATGGCACTGAGGCGCTCGTCGGGGCGCTCCAAATCTATTATTACCAAAAAAATGTTAGCATCTAAAATTTCTTTTTCAACATGAAAATTTGCTATCAAAAATTTATTTCCTCAGAAATTAACTAACAAATATGTTTTTTTTTCAAAAAAACTAGTATTCTAAAGGCTAGATTATAGCAAAGTTATACATAAAGACAAATTAGCACTGTTACCAGAATGTTAAACAAGTTTCACAGTGCTCATTTAGATTGCTAGGCTCGTCGGAATTAACAATTATAGGAGTTTTCAGAATGACTAGACTTTATATTGTTGAATATATACGTAGGATAGTCATGTGTAAGTCATCTTGTCCATGCTCATAAAAAAAAGGAACAAGTATTCAACAAATAAACATTTCAGTAGGTAAAAGAACATACTGAAAATGGTCATAAAACATAGAATATTCATCTGGATAAAAAAGATCACAATCAATTTTATCAAAAACGTGAAGAAGATGAAACCAATTACCACAGACTAGGAAATAATAACAGTATAATGAATTATGTATTGGGCTCACCAACTCAAATGTCCAAATTCAAAAATTCAAAATTCACATGCAATCTAAAAGAAACTTGACAAACAATTCTCAATCTCATTTCATATAATGCTGTGAAATAATATAGCATTTGTCATGTTATGTCATGCAATACCTAGATGAAAAAGGTTTTGATCATACTAATGAATGTAAATCAATTGGAAGAGAGCAAATATTTCATTTTCTTGATGTCCAAAACACTTGTAGCTACTAATCCGCATTATGATAATTTTACCTTTCTTACCGTACGGTGGAAAAAAGTGAGAAAACGATTGCGGATACGCGGGATCGGCGACGAGCGACGGGGTGCGTGTGGGGCAACGGTCAACGGACGTCGAGGCGAGCGGTACGTCGGGTCTCCGGCATTGCACGAGCAAAGTGCTGATAACGTGTCGTAAGGCAAAAACTCAAACACACGGAGACGAAGCTTTCTCGTATATTATCAATCACACAAGTGCATCTTACAAGCTATCCCAACCTCTCTTTATATAGGGAGAGAGGTTGGGGGTTATGAAGAAATGAAGGGCCAAAGGTCATGTAGGTTACAAGGAGATGAAAAGTGAAAAGCTATATGAGTTACAATATATCTAAAGTTATAAGATTTCCGTAAAACTCAGTAGATATAAAAGAACAAAAGCAAACTCACAACACTCACCTTTCTATTAAATACAATAAAGCATCACTTATCTTAATATGAAGGGTTATCAAATTGACGACAGTTGTCGATGTTACCTTTTCTTTCTCTCTATGTCCATCTTAGACCAAATTCCTGACCAATGAAACTCGCCGGACTCTAAATATTGTTCATATTAGAGTGGTTGAAAGTTTCAATCTATGTTGAGAAGATCTCGGAGTGCGACAAGCACCGTCTGTGTGTTAGAGAAGTTCGGAGAGGTGACGAGGCCATTCAGAGATGAAGAAGAAGCTCGGGAGCTACCATAGACCATTCTGGAACAGGGGGGGCAGAGTTCGGGCCGAACTCTGTCCCAAGCAGCGTTCTGGCCGAACTCTGCCCCCTTTGTTCTAGAACTGTGCTGTCACAAAAATACAGAGTTCTTGCCGAACTCTGTGTCGACGGGTCCAGGCAAATTTCAGGGTGATTTAATCACCGTTGGATCTTATCCTACGGTCCAGGTTTTGTTGCAGGATTAGGGTGTTTAAATATGTTTTTTTCTAACCCTGATCACAAGTGTAATACCACACAACATTGAAGAAAAGGAAGAAAAGAGGCAAGTGTGTCATTACAACTTTGGGAGAGAAGAAGGAGAATTGAAGGCCATTTTCGAAGGAGGATCGTGTTCGGGTAATCCCTACTCGTCGTCTTTGTTCTTCGTAGCCATGTAATCAATTATTCTTGATTCCAAGTGTTGTGGGGATCCATATTGGATTGGAAGAAGTTTGTAGAGGGTATAGTCCTTTATTTCATTAGTGAAGGCTTCTCAGGGTTAGACTCCGATCGTCCCGTGGTTTTTTCTCGCAAGAATTTTCCTCGTCAAAAATTATCTGTGTCTGCGTGGTTTGTTTTGATGTTTGGTTCATGCGTTGTATTGCTCAGTTCTCTCGCAGGTACTCTCTAGTTTGGAAAAAGGTTTCCGCGCTTCTTTTCCAACAAAGTGGTATCAAAGTCAGGTTCTGGAATTCAAAAGGGTGTCAGGATTTGACAAAAAAACTAGAGAGGAGAGATGGACGCAAAACCGGTGCGCATGGTGAACATGAACGGCCCCAACTATCATTATTGGCGAAGCTAGATGAAAGATTTGATGTTTGTCAAGAAGCTGCATTTGTCGGTATTTCCTTCCGAACGACCAGTTGATAAATCCGAGGAGGACTGAAAATTCGAACACATATAGGTGTGCAGATATATCAGGTAGTTCGTTGACGACAATGTGCACAACTATGTTGCCAATAATGAGCATGCGAATACGTTATGGGATAAGCTATAATCTTTGTATACGAAAAAGATCCTGGTAAACAAGTTGTTCCTGATCCGGATGATGATGGGTCTGCGGTACAAAGTTGGGACGTCTATTACGGATCACTTGAGTGACTTCCAGGACGTGGTTGACCAGCTATCTTCGATGAGAGTAAAGTTCGACGACGAGGTTCAGGGACTATGGCTGCTGTGTACATTGGCAGACTCGTGGGAGACTGTACGAGTATCTATGATCGCTTCTGCTCCAGAATACGTGGTCAGTCTGGAGTTTGCCAAGAGCGTGGTGCTGAATGAAGAGATGCGGAGACGTTCTCAGGGCACTTCATCCACATTCCACCACTCAAAGGCACTAATTTCAAAGAGCCGCGGAAGGACTAAAAGCAGGGGTCTAGATGGTGGCAGAGACAAGATCAGGGAGAAGTCCAAGGGCCGGTACGCGAGGACTCGGAGTGTTACCATTGTGACAAGAAGGGCCACATCAAGCGGAACTGTTTTCCTTGGAAAAGAGAAAAGAAGGGCGACAAGGGAAAGCAAGATGAGAACACTACAACAACGGCCTCGATACATGAAAGCGATGTGATCGTCGTAGGTGATGAGATTATTACAAACCTCGCCTGCGATAACAATTCTTGGCTGGTGGATTCAGGGGCTTCAGCGCACGTATCTCACAATAGGACACTATTTGCCACTTACACGACAGGCGATTGTGGATTATTGAAGATGGACAATGGAGATGTATCGAAGGCGGTTGTCGTTGGAGAGGTGCACTTGAGGACGAAGACGGGTGCAGTTTTTGTTCTCAATGATGTTTATCATGTCCCTGATATCCATTTCAACCTGGTGTCGGTTGGAAGGTTGGATGACGAGGGATTCTCAGTCTCTTCGGGAATAGTCAGTGGAAGCTTTCCAGAGCTTCGATGGTGATTGCCAGAGGAAGCAAGAAGTCCGATCTCTACTATATGGAGGGAAGCGCACAAGGGACACAAAAGGTGAACGCAATTTCTAACGCGTCTACCGAGTTATGGCACAGGCAGCTTGGCCATATCAGCGAGAAGGGGATGAGCTACTTAGTGAACAGAAATATGATTCCATAGCTCAAGTCTACAAAGTTGGAGAAGTGCACGCACTGCTTAGCTGGGAAGCAAAATAGGGTGTCTTTCCAAAGTCACTCAAGTTCAAGGAAGCTGGCGTTGCTCGAGTTGATTCACTCAGATGTCTACGGTCCTATGAAGGTAAAATCTATTGGTGGTGCTTCTTACTTTGTAACTTTTATTGATGACTGTTCCAGTAATGTTTGGGTCTATGCCTTAAAGACCAAGGATCAAGTGCTGTCCACTTTCAAAGAGTTTTAGGCCTCTGTTTAAAGAGAGATGGGCAAGAAGTTATTGTGTGTTCGGTCCGACAACGGCGGCGAATACATTGGTCCCTTTGATAGTTATTACAGAGAGCAAGGAATACGACACCAGAAGACTCTACGCAAGACACCTCAGCTCAATGGTGTAGCGGAGCGCATGAAGAGGACACTGATGGAGAGGATGCGGTGTTTGCTATCAGAAGCAAATTTGCCAGGCAGTTATTGGGGTGAGGTTCTTCTCACAACTGCTTATGTTAATAATTTATCTCCTAGTGCTCCTTTGCAGGGTGATGTGCCTAACAAAGTATAGTACGACAAAGAGTTGTCATACAATCACCTGCGAGTGTTTAGTTGTAAGGCCTTCGTGTATGTACCGAAGAACGAGAGGTCTAAACTTGAGCCAAAGACGAGGCGGTGCGTCTTTGTCGGCTATGGTCGGGATGAGTTTAGCTATAGACTCTATGACCCAGTGGAAAAAAAGCTCTAAGAAGCAGGGACGTGATATTCATCGAGGATCAGACTATGACAAACACTCAGGATTCTAAGTTGCATTCTGAGGCTGAGGAATTGCCTGAGTTAGAGTCATTTCGCTTCGAGCAGTTTCCAGAGGACATCGTAGAGGATCCAGTTATGGGGGAGCCAGTACATGGAGTTGCTCCCAACATTGATCATCTGCCTGCTGATGGTGGTCAGGGTGTCCCGCAGAAGGATAAGCATGCCGGGGAGACAGATCCTGAAAGGGAGAAGGATGTTAGTATACAGCCAGCACCAGTGGCTCCATTGAGAAAGAGCGATAGAGAGCGTCGACCATCTATGAGATACTCACCGGATGAGTATGTGCTTCTAACTTACGGGGGAGAGCCCGAAAGTTTTGCAGAGGCTATGGAAGACGAACACATGCAGGAGTAGATGCAGGCTAAGTAAGAGGAGATGAGTTCCTTACACGCCAATTCTACTTACGAGCTGGTGCGGTTGCCAAAGGGCAAGAAGTCTTTGAAGAATCGATGGGTGTTTAAAGTAAAGCTGATGGATGATGCTACTCGCCCTCGATACAAAGAGAGGCTGGTAATTAAAGGCTATGGTTGTCATGACCCGCACCCTATTTAGGGGCACGAGAACGTGGGTACGTCCAGTCTACGCCGAAGTGTCGGCGGTAGAACGCTGTATAGGTCATCTATAACATCTAACATCTAACAACAAGATATATAAACCTATCATCTCTGCAAGAAGATATAATATAACAGCTCAACTCTATATCTCAATCACAAGTCTAGGGAAGATAGAGCACGATATGGAATCAGATAAAAATAAAGAAAATGAATATAAATAGAGTTATCACACCACACAAAATAGATGTTCAACACAAATAAATACAAGTCCTGAATATAACTAAGTCTCAACTAACAATCGGGACAATCCGATACAAACAGAAAGCTATAAATGCTAGACTAAACTAGGCACCCTCTACTGAGCTAGATGCTCCTCAGGCTCTTGAATGTCACCCTCATATGCCCCATAGAAGGTAAGGCAGTCACCA
>JANAVB010040817.1:14464616-14467116 GCA_029216955.1 Iris pallida | reverse complement strand
ATTTGTTAATCATGTTTACAGCCCGTAGGCAGACAGTAAGTAAAAGTGCATCGAGCTAACAGGTGCTCGTCGGCTAAACGCCTCAAAAGAATAACTTTACAATAGAGTGAGCGAAACAAAATAGAAAACCCACTCGTAGCCCGGGTTCCTTCTAGTCGCCACCATCGGGCTGGAAGTTCGGAAGATCCTCGGGAGCTGCTCCAAAATCTGGCCACACAAAACCAGCTGGGTCAACCCCAGAAAGAGCAAGTGCCACAAGGGGGCCACGAAATAAGAACAAAAGCCAGCAATCAGCATAAGAAAATTTAATATTAAAACTAGAACTTACGAAAACATGTCAAGATGATATACGACTAGATAACCATGGGACTATTCCGATAGCCAGGTTACAACCCGTAAACCAAACAAGGACCGGGGTTGTCACCCTTCATCTAAACAGAACTTGGTTCCCCACCATTTATCGGCAAGGTAATAATGTAAGAAATTAAGACAGGAAGCAATCTTGTACTGGATCAAGACATGGCTAGACTAGTTATACCTCATTCAATAATCACGGCCAAGCAGATACTACGGCTTACTACTTTAACTAACTAGGGTTATCACAGACCTAATTACTAACAAGATGCAGTGAGATTGTTCCACAGCCACAAGCCCTGCAGACCATCCAGGTTACCTAGGTCGAAAGTTAGGGGTTGAATTCAGGTGGGTACATCGTCTAGGAAACACATGTACCCTTAGGTGACTTAGAAGGTGCAACACATGACAGTGTGCTGGAAATGCGCCCTACTCGTCGGCAGGCTACAGATCCCAAGAGCGCCCAGGTAACGGGATTGCCTGTAGCTGTGTCATCTCTTCATGACTACTGTGTTATTCTAGTTATTAGCCTTAATCCATTTTAGTAGGTACTCCTGACCGTGGTACTCAGGAGTCCCATCCTAGACATGATGCAAGACAGGATAAGTGGATTTAACAAGCAAGCAAGAAAGAACTACCCACGGTGTCAAGGCAGGTCAAGTTAAGTTAGCTGTCGTAACAGCATTAAGTTATCAAGTCATGCTATAAGTCAGGAGTACGCCGCCACGGGCCACTATCAAGTTATCAAGTCACAAGGATTAATTACAAGTTACAAGTTAGGTGTGCACCCCACTGGGTCACTAGCAAGGAGATCAGAGAATACCAAAATCATAATCCATAGAAAACCGTACTAGTCATAAACAATTACTTGAAAACCGTGTTAGGCCGTGTCGGGTCAAGATAGTCGTGCTGTGTTGAACAGATCTCAGGAAAACTTAATCCACAAACAAAGAAACCAAGTCGAGAAATAAACCAATACTCCTAGAGCCAATGGGTTAAGCAAGGGGTTCAGGGTACAGCGTACGCACAAGGGCACGCACAGCGTACGCACAAAAGCACGCACGCAGGAGAGCTAAAGTACGTACGCAAGAGAGCTGCGTACGCGAAAGGACACGCACGCAGGAGAGCTGCGTACGCGAAAATACACGCACGCAGGAGAGCTGCGTACGCGAAAAGTCACGCACACAAGAGAGCTGCGTACGCGAAAAGTCACGCACGCAGGAGAGCTGCGTACGCGAAAAGTCACGCACGCAAGAGAGCTGCGTACGCGAAAAGTCACGCACGCAGGAGAGCGGCGTACGTGAAAAGTCACGCACACAAGAGAGCTGCGTACGCGAAAAGTCACGCACGCAGGAGAGCTGCGTACGCGAAAAGTCACGCACGCAAGAGAGCTGCGTACGCGAAAAGTCACGCACGCAGGAGAGCGGCGTACGCGTAAAAACACGCACGCAGGGGAAAGGGTCTTCTTCTCCATGGCTGAGAAGAAGCTCCCATGGCTCCAAAACTTCAAAGCATCACAACTTGGCCATCCGAACTCCAGATCCGGATTTCCAAAGTTCCAACCAGGGTGGAATTGAACACTCTTCCACATGGAAACATCAAAACCCATAAAAATCCAACTATTAGATCAAAACCATGTAAAACCGAAATAGGGAGAGCTTAGATCTAGAACAATGGAGACTCCAAATCACAAAATACCAAGTTCTAATGTTGATCACCATGTCCTAAACTAGCAATGGACAAATAAAATAGGGTTCTCATGTGGTAGCAAGGTGCAACTTGCCTATGGGTGGGTGTTGTGTAGGAAGGAGAAGAGTGTTGTGTAGAGGAAGGAGAAGAAGAAATTATTGGAGGTTTATGAGGAGAGAGAAAAAGTTTGGTGGAGTTTTAAAGAGGGTGGGATGTGGTGTGTGAGGGTGGAGCTTAGGCTAAGGTGTTCCAATACATATTAAACCAAACCAAACCAAACCAACCCAAACCAATTAAAACCGAGCCATGTCAAAACCCAAAATACGAGAAATACCGAAATTCCACAAGTTGAGAAAATAAAAAAATACATGCCAAAATCTAGAAACGGGTTATAAATACGAAATACGGGAAATACGAAAAATGAGGGTGACAACTCTACCCACCTTAAAAGAGATTC